>QOCX01001864.1:11897-27571 GCA_005959815.1 Sarcophaga bullata | reverse complement strand
CTAACGCCTGGCTAAAGATTATCAGACTGTGATTGAAAACTGAAGAATGAGCGTTTCAAGTCAGTTGTCTTAAACGTTTCGAAACAAAATTTACTCATGTTCTACTAGTACAATAAGTGCCGGGTCTATATATATTTCAACTATCAAAAATATATATTTTGTCTGTATTTCATTAAAAAAACCTACAACAGCAACACAAAGTTAAACGAAAACGTAAACGTAAAAGGGAACAGAGAAACTACAACTTGTATCATCGTTGTATCCAAATTTAAGTTGTCAATTTTGTCAACTTCACATTTAAAGTTGTGAAATATGGGCCGTTAAATCTCTTGGATATGATAAAGTATTATAAACTTCAATACTTCTGATTCCTTCATATTTTTTAAAGCATTTTAGGGATTGTCTTTTTGTGGGTTCAAAAATTGTACCATTTCTTATCTGAGACCGATATTCAGAGGTCCACTGAGCATGCACTGCATTGTGTTTGAATTGTTAATTTGTTTGCAGGAAATGAGAAAGAAGGAGTATTTTTGAAATAATCCACAAATTTTTAATAAAATGTGGCACTGTATCTACTGATTTATAAGAAATTGTTATGAAATACATCCTTGACATTTGTTTATATTTTCATCCGATACGCCGACTCTGGCGTATAATGATTATTATTTTCTCATAACGTCAATTTTATTATATTTTTATTCACGATTCCAAAATTAGTCGTTTTCTTTTTAATCAGAAAAGTTGTATTAAATCTTGCGATAACAATTTTGCAATATTAAAATCTCAAAACAATTTTTGATTTGTCGTCTGGTTGACTAAAAATGCGCATTTTCAAATCTGATCGAATTAAATTGGAGGTCGATTTAAAAAAAAAATAAAAACAAAATAAAATAAAATAAAATTAATATTCTCAAAGAAAAAGTCTCGCTCCCCCACAAAACAGTGCTAAATTTCTGATTGTTAAAAAACTTTTTAAAGGCACTTTTAGGCTTAAGAAAAAAATGCATAATTTATCATTCAGCAAAATTTTGTTCTGCATGGAGTAAATGTTGCATTCATTTTTCATTGCAGCATGAAAAAAATTTACAAATTTTTGAAAATAACGGAAATTTAGTATATTTTGTGGACATCAACATTAGTTCAACTACATAACAACAGATGGTGCAAGAAATAAACCTTAACATATTTTCAATCCTAATTGTATGTAATAAATTTTGTTTACAAAACAATTACGATTCTGCATGCAGGCAGTCCACCCCAATCCACAACAATTTCTAATTGTCAACTCGTATGGGAGGGAAGTAGTATAGTAGTTTTTATGATAAAATTAAATTAAATTTTATAAAATTATATTGAAGTGGTTCAATATCTTATCCTTCAGAATGAACTTACACTTCAGAATTTTTGAAGTGTAAAAGATTTGTGTAGAATATATAAAGTGCGCTTAAAATAGTTAAATTTTTCTATAATTTCTTGAATTCCTTGATGGTTGTTCTACTCTAAACATGTGCACAAGACGCTTAAAATGGTACTGTATTGCTTGTATTTCCCATGAGCAGACGTGGGCATCAACAATCCCAGGTGATAGAAGGTTTTCGGCTTATTACACACATAGGACACGAACATCACATGTTCAAAGAACAGGTTCTCGTCGCTTCTGGTAATTTTTTTTTTTTTGTATTTCAATTATACACCCAAAGAAAATTATTTTAAAATGTGGAATAAAAACTGGGAAACAGTTTTTTTTTGTTTAAATATATTAAATTAAACTAAGTGTTTAGTATTTGCACAAATAATAAAAAGAAATTCTGAACACTCATTAAAATGGGATTATTGAAGTTGTCATACTGACTTACAATAATGCGTTGCTAACGGGAACATTTGTTATAAAAAGTTAATGCAGGATTTTAAAGTTAAAATAATTTTATGTTAAATTCGGGATATCAAAATAAAAGTCCCATTACTAAGAGCCAACAAAAGGCAACACACACAATAGCTTTAGCATTGGCAAAAAAAGGTCGGTATTTTGAAGATGTCGAATTTGAAATATACATGTACCTGCAAAATGTAGTGATGACTCTTGCTACACACCCACAAAAACTTGTGCGAAAAGTACCAATATCGTTCGTTTGAAAAAAGTACTGACAAAATTCTGATGACAGAATATTGTTTCGCAAACCGGTTACTACAAAATTTCCATACATTATTATGTATGAAAATATTTTCATAATATTTTCTCCCTACTGAAATATTGCCATCCTTTATAATGGGGAAAAATTCACAGCTTTTTGTTAGATTGTTGTTGAAAGAGTTTATGGCAAAAGCAAAGAATGTATAAAAACACGATGATTTTTCAACGTAAGCAAACAATACTACTGAATTCCAGTTAACAATACTGAAAATTCAGTTTCAGTAGTGAAATATGCTCTTACAACACAAAGCATATTTCCGTTACTTCACAGATAAATAAATAAATAAAAGAGAAAAATACACATTCAAGAGCAACAGAAATGAGAGCGTTTACTATATGAATACCGAAAATATTTATCAACGATATGGCAACATTATTCAGTTTGTGGAACATAAGTGAAGCCGACATAATTGTTAACAGATGGTAATGCTAATATTTGTGGTTTGGGTCTTTAGATAATTTGATGGGCTAAAAATTGAAAATGCAAACATTTTTTTAACTTGCATTGGCAAGCGCCACATTATTTTGCACTTTCCGCTTTTAACCTAAAAGGTATACTTTAAATCGTCTTCTAAAATTTCTTTAATTTTAAATTTATATATTTATGGTTTCTATAACTAAAATTATTAACGGTGAAAGAAGAACTTCTTCGTCCCTTATACACGTATTTACTTACTTCATCCAATTAATTTCCACGGCACACACACTAATAAAAATATTTGAGTTTTATTTATTCATTTATTTTTTTTTATTTACCATATTATTCATTTCATTTCGATTTAGTTTAGTTTCCGCTTTTTTTTGTGGTAATTTTGTTCCGATTTTATTTGGGGTTTACGGTACGGTTCTAATGCACCGCCAAATTGAAATATTAGTTTGGGGTTTTGGGTTTTTTTTTTTGCTTTTCATTTATATTAAATAGTTTTTCATTTTGTTTTTTGTTTCCCCTCTTTTTGTTTAAATTTAAATGGTATAATTTACAACTTAAATGAACTAATAAAAAAATTAAAACCTTATTTTAAATTGTTTAGGTAGTTTCGTTTTTGGTTAATCATAATTATTTAACTCATTTTTATTCTTAAATTTAAATATTCTTTTTTTTTATTGCTTTTTTTTTTTTTGTTTTTTTGGTTAAAGCTTGAAAAGTTAAAAAGTATAAAGTTTGGTAACAATAAAAATTAAATGGAATGACCTTGTAAATAAAATGTTAGAAGAATAGATTTTGGTTTTTTTGAAATGAATTACAGAATAGTGGGGGTTAGTTGGGGGTTGTTTAGATAATTTTTCCCCGTTTTTCGTCCCTGGTATCAAATTAGAGTGAAAGTTTGAAGGTAAATAAGTTAAAAGGGAGAGACCAATATTGGAAATTTGATTATATTATTTAATTGTTAAAATAATTATTTTTAATTTTGTTTTATATTATATTAATTATTTTAAATATATTTTTTTTTTAGGTTTGAAAAAGCCCATAATTTACAGTTGGTTTTTTTTAATAGGGGATTTTAAGATAAAATCTGCAATAAATTAACCACTAAAATAGCATTCATTTTTATTGTTTTTCCTTTTTTTTTTGTTTTTTGTTAATGTTATATACATATAATTATGGGTATATAACCTAATAAAAAGTTTGAAAGTTTCCCTATGTTTTTTCTTTTAATGTTTTGTTTTTTTACGTATATTGTTCATTAGCATATATAATTTTGTTGGAGGTAATTTTTCTTTTAATTTTTTTTGGTTTTTTGTTTTTTTATACTTTAAACTTATAAAGTTTTGGTAAATACTCCTTTTACGTAAATTCATGATGGTAAATATAATTAATAATATATAGATATATATAATATTAATAAAAACAATTTTATTTTAATTATAAAATTTAACATTTCAGTTTTGTTTTTGGTTTATCATTTTTTACTTTTAAAGTTTAATTTTTTTGTGTTTAACTTAACGCGTATTTCTTTTTTTTTTAATTTAGATTTTTTAATAAAATTTGAATTTTATTGTATTTAATTTTCTTAAGCCCTATTACGTATACATTATGTTGTTATATTTTTGTTATTTCTATACTTTATTTATAATATAAAAATGATTTCATTTTAAGGAATTTCTAATATTTTGCAATCTTTAAAGACTTCAACGAGCCTTGTAGATATTATTTAAAAAATTCTAAATTTTGTAATTCTCAAAATCATAGTTATGTCGTGTTAACAGTGCCTATAAGGAAAAATACTTTGTAGGGTGTAATCGTCAATATTGCTTACATAATAGATGACACATCAAAGCAAATAATATTACTTTTAGAACTCGTTTCTATTTAATGATATATTAAAATATATAAATTTTTAAAACTATTTTCTTAGTTCTTGTAATTTGTTAACCTTAAAAATTTAAAAATTCACATTTTAGTTTTAAAGTCCAAAAAATTATTTTCAACTATTGTGTGGTCTTCTAGCATAACAAACTTAAACATATTAAAAAAAAATAAGTGTTGGGCAAGTACAAAGACGAACGGATAACATTTCCAAAACTCTGTTAAAAATAAATTTAAAACATTCATGTCATATTTCACAATTCCAACAAGTGACTCAATTGGGTGGACAAGCTTAAGGGGATGTTATTTGTAATTAGTTCATCATCTTCAATTAATTGCTTTAATGTTTGACATAACAACCACTGATGGACTTTTAATATTTTTTTAAATTCATTTTTATTATATGCAAATTGTTATCTAGATATATAATGAAATTAAGATCAACTTAGTATTTTTAAACAGCTGAATGTGCCAAAAGCTTTAAAAAATATTGATGCGGCTTTAAGCATTGCACTGACATCTTTGTTGTCCATAATGGTACGAAAATATGAGAGACCAATAACTTCTTATGTAAGCTAATATTGATGATTTCTATTTTGCAAATACATCCAAACATACGTACTTACATATTATTCTTTATTATTCACAAAAAAAAAAAGAAAAAAATAGATTAAAAACAAAAACTGCGTATTACACAATACATACATATTTGGTTCATATTTTAAATTTTTTTTTAGATTTTTGTCCGGCTACGGGAAGTATTTAAGAAAAAGTTATAAGATGTTTTACAAAGCAGAACGGCCCGCGTCCGGCCAAAAGAGAGTCCGACTGACGGAGGTAATTTTGTACCAAAATTGCTATCAATGTTATGGGACAACGAAATTCGGTTGTTATTGGAAATTGTCCGCTTATTGGATGTGGTCGTAAGGGGAGATTTCACCGTATATATTATGTACATATTTTTCAAAATACTACATTTTAAAATAAAAATAATTCGTTTCTCTTGCGAAATCATTTAATCATTCTCCAATTAAACTTATTGTTGAAGAACTTCATTTTGCATGACAATTGAAAGGCGGTAATACAAAATTAATAAAATTATGTAAAAGCAATAACGTGAATGATAAACAACAAAAATAAAAACTCAAACAATTTTGAATGAAAAACTGAACAGAATTATTTTACAAGAAAATGTTTAATTTTTTGTGGTTTTAATTTATTTAAAACTATAATTAATCAATTATTATTAGAATTTTTTTTCTTTTTCGTGAAAATATTAAAACAAAAATTACCTTCAAAAACAAAATATAATAAAAAAAGAAATAGTTTTTAATTGCTTAAAGACAATTCATGGTATATTTTTCATTTTTTTTTTTTTAATTAATAAACAATTACAAAATAAATACGTGTATAAAATTAGGAAAAAAAAAATTATTTATTAGACGACAGGATAGAAGAAAAATAATGTACAACTTAATGATAAACTAAAAGGCGCAAAATTCTCAATTAATTAAATTAAATTAAATTCTTTATACCATACAATAATAATAATAATAATAATAATAATAATAATAATAATAATAATAATAATAATAATTAAATATCAACAGTATACGCGAAAGGTATCATTTTCTTAAGTTAACATTTCTTGCAGGAAGAATGAATGAAAAATATTTATAATATTACAATTTGTTTATATTTTTTCTTGTTTTTTTATTATTTTTTTTTTAAATAAAATTATGTTATAAGTAATTTGCACAGGGTTTTTATTTGTTACTTAAAAATTACATTCAATTATATTTTTGAATTAATTAGTAATAATATTTTTTTATATTTTTTTTATTTAATAATAAACTTTCTTTATTCTATTATGTATTCTTAATTTGCAACTAAAAGAGAGAAGTTAATTTTTGCAATAGACTGATGTTAACATGTGGTATTTATAAATATTCAGAAATTAATTTCAATTATAGGAAGATTTCATAATTTTAATATCGGCTCGGTTCATATTAGATTAGCGGTCTGTCTCAGCTTTAAAATGAATATTTTTCTGTGGCACCACCACCACCACCAGCATCATTTTCACTGGGACTGTTTTCAATTTTA
The DNA here is from genome assembly GCA_005959815.1 of Sarcophaga bullata. Taxonomy (NCBI): domain Eukaryota; kingdom Metazoa; phylum Arthropoda; class Insecta; order Diptera; family Sarcophagidae; genus Sarcophaga; species Sarcophaga bullata. The sequence continues at coordinate 20,966 of QOCX01001864.1, read as the reverse complement.
ATTGTAGTCGAGGTTCGATAGTCATAATGACGTTCATGGAAATAGATTTTGTCCATTGAAATTTGCGGTGTACAGCAACTACGCCAATCATAATGATGATTATAATCCTGTTGGAAAGGATAATTAACAGGAAATTGATTATAATTTACACAGGCATTTTTTATCATGAGATTGTTATGATTCTCGTTATTTGTTGTGGTTGTTATGGCATCTACTGATCCGTCTAATGCAGTTGTAGCTTCTTCTTGTGGTAGAGTCTTCGGCTTTGTTAAAAGTTTAAAAGTGTTCTTTGATTGCTGCTGTTATTGTTGTTGCTGTTGTTGTTGTTGTTGTGGTTGTAATTACATTATTATCCTCTCTATTATTACTATAATTATAATAATAATTAATAAATTTTTCCTAATTTTATTCTCCTAAATGTTGGACTGCCGCCGCTGCAGTGCCGCTTTCTGTGCTTGGGCTTGTTTCTCCTGTTCGTTTAATTCTTTGATGGCTTGTATTTCTTTTTTCAATTTCATTCGCCGATTTTGGAACCAGATTTTTATCTGCCGCTCTGTCAGACATAATGCGTGGGCCATTTCGATTCTTCGTCGGCGGGTTAAGTAGTGGTTGGTGTGAAATTCTTTCTCTAACTCAAGTGTTTGATAGCGGGTGTATGTTTGACGACCACGTCTTCGTAGACCATTTGTACCTGTAAACATAAGAAAATAGCTATTCGTTAATACTATTGCATACAAAAGTTTTCTTCTTATTTCTCAAAAGGCAAGTTATGAAAAGTTTTTATTTTTCTTTGTCCGAAACATGTTTTTAAAATAATTTTTGATTTTTATAATAAATTTTTGTCGTAATGCTTTTTATGTTAGCCGGAGTTTAAAAGGTCACACGAAGGTAGGGTCAAAAGTACGTTATTTAGTAACGTTAATTACGTTTATCTCAATTTAGAAATGCGTTACATACACATACGCATACAAAATAAACGATAAATTATGTGGAATAAATAAAAAATTAATAAAATTGATCATAAATACACACTTAGTTTGAAATAAATGCATTTTCAACTTTAGGCATGTCGACATAAATTATTAACTTAAATACCTTTAGGCCGAATTATTTTTGTTTCCTATTTTTTTGTTTTTGTTTTTGTTTTGTTTTTTTTTTTTTAACAAATAAATTTCTCCAAATATTTTAAGGTTTTTAGCATTTAAACAACACCAAAAAAAAAAAAGACAAATAATATGCAAGCAATAATAACAAGAACAAAACAAAAATTGTAATAATGGGCCTTAACAAAAATAATCAAATATGCAATCATGCAAGACAGTTTCTAAAAGTATTGATTCATTTGAAAAACCTATCATTCCACAAGAAATTTACCAAAACGAGTTTGTTGTGTCAATTGTATGTTCTTAAAGGGCTGTTATTGCTTTACTTTTTCATTTATTTTTTCTTTTTTCTTTAAGGATGAAAAATTGAAATATAAGCGTACAGACTATATAGTATAAATGTGTATAATTTCGAAAGTATTGATGTATGAATGGGGATTTGCAGGTTGAAAACGAAAAATGACCACAGACTGACTGCAGGATGCTGAAGTAGCCAAAATGCAGAAACCGTTCGGTTTCGTTTCATGTCACATACAAACAGGCATGAAATTAAAGTGAAATATCCTGTATATTTGCAGGGATGTGTCATGGCAGATACAATATTTGCAGACAAATGGCGAAGGTGAGTTTTGGGAAAATTTTGTATGTAAAACTCATACGTTTGCATCAAACTTATAGTATATACTCATATAGAAACGTTTGTATATGTACATTCACATATACCTATACATACATACATATATTGTGCAATATTACGATGTATAAAACATACGTTTTTCATGTGCAGTTGTATATTAATATAATACGTGCATGTGTTTGTAATGCGAATGTTTATTGGTTTGTATGAATTTTACTGTCTACATTATAAAATTGAGTTATTGCTCTTGAGGCAAATTAAACTTCATAAATATGTTAAATCAGAGATTAACTGCCAAAGTATTCACAAAAGATTTTATGAGCCATTAAAGTGTGAGATGCCACATAAATTATAAAATAATGAAAATAAATGTTAAATAATGACCATAAATGTCCTTAAGACAATTTCTATTAAATGAAACGAATGAAAAATGAATGTAAAATTTTCAAAGGCATTTATTTATCTACAAACAGATTTAATCGTTTTTCTTTATTTTTCTTTATTTATTTTTGTTTTTGTTTTTTTGTTGTTGTTGTCTTTTTCATTTCTATTGCTATGACCATTAATTTTAGTTAGTGTTAAAAACAAACATTTTGCGATTTTATTTTCTATGATCAATTTAAAATAATGGTCTATTTCTCTAAAAAGCTCCCCAACCATGTAGTGTTGCATCAAAAACATTAACTGAAAGACCATAAAAATGAAATGTTTTTGCTTTTTGTACTTATTTTCCACTCGTTTTAGTGTTTTTTTTCTTTATTTTTATTTACCTGTAACCATGCTCAATTGCAACAGTTACAGGAACCAAAATCCGAAAAGAAAAAATAAAAATAAACTGCAACAAGAATATCGGCATCAACTGCCATACCAGTAACAACACACATTACCAAAAACCCATAGCCATGTCGTCTCTACATTTCCCAGTTGTCCGTCGTCTATAGTTTTTATTGAAAAATATCAACAGCACTTCGATCTTCAACATGAACACGATGTTAAAATCTTTAAACCATTAGCCACCACAAAATAATACAAAATTTTTCTTTAAAAACGAAACAATATTCACTCTTTGAAAGTACATTTCAAAAACTTATAAAAACAATTAAATTCCTTTCAGAATACATGGAAAATAATGCAAAAAAAAACACTTCATAATTTGTTAATTTGAAAATAATAATACAAGAATTTCTAATATTGTGGGCGAATTTGAAAAATTGGAAATAATTTAGAAATAAATAATGTTGTACGCGATTTGATTTTTATTGAATTAAATTGATATCGTTTGTTATTAGAGATTAAATTAAATTTTTGATAAGATATCATCAAGTCTAGCGAAAATTTGCACCTCTCTAGTATGGTCAGCTGTCAAGAGTTCTCGTATGGTTTCATCTTCCACTAAAAACAATGCTCTTTTTCAGTATATGTTACCAGTATATTTAGTAATATAATTTATAATTATCACAACTATATAATATAACAATATACTTATGCAACGTATGTACAGCAAAGCGATAATCACTGTAAACAAACTTCAAATTACATTTCAAAAGAAGACGATTTTTTTTCGATTAACTATTAAACAAAGTGAGTAAAGATATTTCTTTCTTATTCTCATTATGCATTTCATATCCCTCAAAATGTAGTATATTGTATATCGAATGAAATTTTTATTACTTTTATATTAAGAGAGAGAGAGAAATATTCGGGTTTGAATAATTTTTATATTCATTCACAAAGCCACACGTACGTACGTGTGTATTACAGCAACTGATTATGAAATTTAAAATTCACAAATTTAAATATTTATTTATGGTGATTGAAATTAAATTTTTCTAAGGCTATATTCCGTTTTTAATGGGTTAAGATCAAGCCAGCAACTTACATTCATACAATGAGAAAACCATTCTCAAATTGTATTCTTTTTAGATGTTGTTGCTATTGATGTGCTGGTTCATGTTACACTATTTTAAACGAAAAAAAACCAACAAAAAATAAACACATATAAAAGCAACAACAACAACAACAAATGTACTGATGATCATTTCAAGAAAAATGCTTATTTATGGCATTGCTTGAATTTACCACAACATCTATAACAACAACACCAACTACAACAACAACAACAAAAAATAAGATCTCATTATGGTTTTTATTTTTATATGGCGGTTTGAAGAATCAACAATTCAAAACTAACAACACCAACAAAAACAACAACGCAAAAAATTTTGTATAAGAGTGTGGGCTTTCAGTTCTAAAGAAAGGAGATCGAAAACGATTCTTCTCTTTTGCTTTCCTTAAAACCATTATTTTCAATTAAATTCTGTGATAAATGCGTTCATGTTTTCTCTTTCCACATTACGAAAAATCAACAAAATGTCTTCAAAACAATTTTCATTATTTATTGGGTTCAAAAAAAATTCCAATAAATGAAATCATCAAATCATCAGTAAAAAATAGAAGAAATTTAACCCGAAATTTTTAATCAAAAATCAACTGAACTGCTCTGAAGATAGAGGATTGACGCCGCCATTACAATTTTAAAGCACAGTCTCGAATTGAGCATCAGACGGCAGCTTTGCCATCGAATACTATCAGCACCCGTGCTGTATATGGTATAGAATTTTATATCAAAGTCATATGTTGTTGTTTTAGTTGTTCTTTTCTTTTTTTTTATCCATTTATGGCAAAGGAGTAGAACGTGACTTTTATTTCAAAAATTAGATTTCAAAGATAATGATGACTGGCTGGATGCTTTACTGTCGCATTTAACTTTCTTCCATTAACGACATTAAGTGTGAAACACTTTGAAAACAACAACAAGTCCAATAAGAGAAAAATAATTTTATTTTGTAGACAACATCGACCAAGTTGTTATTGTTGTTAGTGTTAGTGTTAGTGTTAGTGTTTCTTCTTTAATGAAAAAACAATTTTAGGATAAAAAAAATAAGAAAAAAAAACTTAAAGCTTGCTGAATTCGAATGCATTAAATAATAAATTTTGTGGTATCCAGCAAACATATTGTTGTTGTTATTGTATATGTTTGCGAAACAAGTGGCACCCAATTAAGCTAAATTTATGCAACAAGACATTCTTCAAGTTAATTGGCAAAAAACGCCATTTTTGTTTATCACATTTCGCTTTTTATTCGCTTTATTTTTTAAATAAAATAAATGACTTCAATATGGTATACGGCATCCAAATAAGACAAAACTGGGGGAAAAGAAAACCAAATAAGAAAAACGCAAACAGTCTGTCTAAATACATTATTAAACATTTTAGTTATGGCCTGTAAAATATCTTTTTTTTGCATTTTTGTTTTTCATTTTCCCTTCTTCTGACCATATCCTTGTGTTGCTGATGTACGGTTGAATGTTGGATTTGAAATGGTCTGTGACAAGTACTAAAAAATAACCCCATCTTGGAGGTAAAGAAACAACATTTGTTTTTTTTTTTTTTTGTTCGTTTTTGAAAACCGGCAAGATAACGAATGCAGCTGTAAAAACGTAAATATTTACGCATAATCCCCATGAGCAGTACTCTTAGTTTTATTTTTTATTTTTTTTTGATTCCTTTCTTAAATACATCATTTTCAACTTTAGTTTTTCTTCAAGTTTCATTTGCCCGCTGATCTGTTGCTGTTCATCGTGTTGAAATGAAATGAGTCGAGTTCAGTCAAGTAAAGTTAGGTTTTTTGTTTTTTTTTTCTTTCATTCACTTGCCTTGGTTCTGTCTTGGAAAATTTTATGCGAATTGAAATGTAAAAAATGTAAATTAATGCAAACAATTCCTATATATTTTTTGTTTTTGTTGTTGTTGAACTAAAAGTTTGCAAGTTTCTTCAAAACCAACAAAAATACGTTAAAACATTCGGTCTTATTATTTATACATTCCAAAAAAAAAAAAAAAAAAAAAAAAAATGACGGAAAAATGCTAAACAAAAAAAACAAGGATTTTTTTTATTTCCTCTTTAAAGGGGAATATGTTGAATTTTTATTTTAATTATGAATAAATATGTGCATATATTTGTAAAATATTCAATTATTTTAACATCAAATATAAAATAATGAAAAAGTTTGGTTTTGTTTTGTTCGAAAAGCAGACATTAATTTATTTATGTGATCTTTAAGTCTTTCTTGAACACTGTGATGTAATTTCATCTGATAAAAATTCTTTTGTCAGAAAGAAGAAGAACTTTTTTTTACCAATCGCAATACAAATACATGCCTTTCATTAAAAAAATGTCTTAAAAATTTTTTGGAAAAATTAATAAAATTTGTCTTCAAATTGATATGACATGGGCAGACCTAAACTTAAGACCTAACATTTATTTTTGTAATTATTTTGCAAAAATTTTTTTATTACAAAGAGAAAAAAAATTGCATACAAAATGTATAATTGAACACAATTGAATTTAGCTAATCATAGTTTATTTTATAATATTTTTTTTATCATTATATTGTTTGCCATTTATCAACAATTAATTAAAAAATAAAAATTTTAAATTATTACAAAGACAAGTTAAATTATCGAAATAGCATTACTCACGTTGGCTAGCGGATTCGAAACTTGTTTTTCTTCAGTGTCTTCTGGCATTGATATTCTTTTTAAAATACAAATAAAATTTCAGAATTTTCTGTTGGTTTGGATTTAAGTTGAAAAGAAATTAAAAAAAACCAAAGTTAAGAGATTTTTCTTCAATTTTTCCTTTTTTTACGTGGCAAAACTTAAAATTTATTATGCGAAAAAGTGCGAAATTCATTTTGGCGCATAAGCCTGCTTCTTTTCTTTATTATCTTTTTTTTTTGAGCATGTCGTGTTTACCAAAACGGCGGCTGCTGCGTGTCTTTAAGCTAAAAATGATACGGCTTTCTTTGCAATTTTTTCCAAAAAAAATTTTTTTTTCGTTTTTGTTGCTGTAGCTGCCGAAGAAAGAGTATATAATTTAAATTGCTGGAACAGGCCATAAACCTTAAAATCTTTACAAACATTTTCTGGCTGCTGCTTCTATTTTTTCAATTTTTTTTTTGTTCTTTTTGATAATTTAAGGCAATAATGGGGAAGACAACATTAAAATAGGAGCAGCGTTGTTTGTTCTTCTTGTGATTTTACCTCCCTTCCAATTCGTGTGTACGTTTGTTAATATTGTTTTTTTTTTCTTTCTTTCTTTCTGTTAACAAAGTTTAAAATATAGTCAAGCAATATAACAAAAGCTGGTAGAGAAATTTACATTTAGCACGTTTTGAATAAAAGTTTAGAATACTTTTTTTTTTTTGTTATATTCTACTCACAAAAATAATAATAAAAAAAGAATCTTTCTATAAAGTTGATGTAAATTGTGTGCTACACTTTTTATTTTATTTTGAATTTTTCCAACAATTTTTTGTTTTTTTTTTGTTTTTTTGTTTGAATTTTTGTTGCTGCTGTCTTTGTGTTTGTTTAAGTTAGTTGTGGCGTTAGTAGAAATAGGAAAAGAAATGGTAGTCGTAGTGAAGTAGTTTATTAACACAGCTGTGACTTTTTTGATACTTAAGGGATTTCAAAAGTTTTTAAAGCGTCAAATCGTTTTTTATTTTCATTTCTTTGCCTTTGTCTTTGCCTTTGTCTTTGTTGTTGTGTTGTTAGTTTTTTTCTTTTAATTTTTTTTCTTCTTCTTATTTTTCTAAACTCTGACAGTTTTTGAAAAAAAAAGTACTTCATTTTCTTCTTTTTTTCTTTCTGTTGGTGTTTTACTTCCGATGATAGAAAATGTATGTGAAGAAAACAAAGTCTATCATTGATTGTTTATGCTGTAAATATACCACCATATTAACATTCACGTACACTCTACCACCGATTAAACATAACAAATAACACACCCTACTTTGTTATCGAAGAAAGACAAATAATATAGAAACAAAAACAAAAACAAAGAAAAAAAAGAAATCGAAATCGAAATAGAAATAGAAATGAAAGAGTGAGTATTTCGTTTTTGCTATTTTCATTGCTGCTGTTGTTTCATATGAATTGATACAATTGTATGTACATATGCATGTATTTACATTGTAACATTTGTTTTGTTATTTTCTCTATCTCTCTCTCCCTCCCTCCCTCTCTCTCTCTCTCTCTCTACATTTTGTTGTTGTTGTCGTTGTTGCTTTTTGTGTAGTAAGTATAAATGTACTGCTACTGGTGCCGTATGCGACATGGCTAATAAATCACAAGGTTTACACTATATATTGTGTAGTCCTTGTTGTTATTATTGTTTTTGCTGCTGTTGCTTATGTCGCATTGCTGATAAATGTGTATGCATGGATTGTACTAACACTTACACACTCCATCTATATATATATGTATAAATAAATATATTACATTTCATGTATGTATGTATGTATGTATGTATATATTTATGTACATAACAATTCGTACGATACGAATGCACATAAAAAACAAAAAGATTTTATAGATATTTTATATATTTTTATCTTTTCATTACTATATCCATTCATATTCTGATTCTACTGTATGTTCATATGTTTTCATCATACAGCTTTACATACAGCATTGGTATTACATACAGCATAGTATTTATTATGAAAAGTTTTATTTTATTTTTATTTAATTTTTAAATAATATGTGTGACTAAACGTTTTACTATATTTAGCTGTAGATCCATTCATCTGTCAGTTAGCTGATGCGTACGTGTGTGTTAAGTTCTATATCGTTTGAGTAATTTATTTGATTCTACATAAAAAATTGTCATGGCCATAAGCCCATATTGTTTTAACGAAGCTTAACAAAATATGACCTTTTCATTTTATTATTACGATTTAATTTTATTTGTTTGTCTAAAGATAGATTTATACATACTTTTGCTAACAATTTAAAAATTTACTATTAGAACTTAACTTAAATAAATAACAATAAAATACAATACAATTTAAAGATGTTTAAATATTAAAGAATTTTAAAAATTTTTTTATTTATGCAACAGATGCACAACTTTATTTTGTTCTTCTTATTAATGTCAGTGATTGTTATTATCGTAAATTAATTTGTTTTGATTTTATTAACTAATTATGACCGTTTTGAAAAAACAAATGGAAAATAAAGCTTTTTGTTTTATAAAATCTATTTAGAGCGCTATACATACATACATACATGCAGAACAGCTAGATTGAAAGTTCACTAATCACATCACAATATTTAAAGTTTCTGTTAGTACTGTTTCTTTTAGTTTGTTCATAACGAGTTACGTTTATACGAATATTATGCACTGAAATTCTAATTATGTAAGTGTGAATATATGTTGAAACTTATTAGTTGAACAATAAATATTATCCTAAAATGTAGTCA
>QOCX01001863.1:0-27598 GCA_005959815.1 Sarcophaga bullata | reverse complement strand
TGAGAGGTGCCAACAAAGTGTCTGCCTGTTTAAAAAATTTAATTTCAACGAATGGTGTTTGGAAAAAAAAGGATTTTTTTTTAAGTCATGGGGATTATTATTTTGAAAATTACTTTCCTTGTGCTTGAAGTGATGATTTTAAATGATAGTCAGTGTCTCATAAAATGGGGTCTCATAAAATGGGGCCTTTTTTATAAAAAAAAAATAAGTTTTGTTTTAAAGAATTGACAGGTCGCAAAGGACCCTCTTTATGCATACCACAGTGCTCTATCTTTTGTGCAAACAGCTATCAGGACATCCACAAACTTTTTTAAAAATATCCTCCACTCTGTGCTAATATGCTTCTATGTTCCCCAACTCTTGTCACTGCAATTTACTTCGTCTTCAATTTGTCTACTTTCTGAATAGGCTGGATGTCCCCTTCTTGTGTTTCCTCACGGGTTTCAATCTATGATGATACTAGTGCTGCTGTTATTTTACCCTCCACATTCATATCCTCTATTGAGCTCCATTTGAAGCTAACATGCTACTAAGGCAGCAGAACATGCATGCATGATTGAAAACGGAGACCTACCTCCTTCGAGTTTGATCATATGTGAGGACCGTCTAGTAGCAATCATATCTCGTCAAATCAAAGAGCGTCTGGAGTGGCACAAAGTCGATACAACCCCCACCTCTATAGAGTGCCGGCAAAGGGAGGAACGAAAATGTGGAAGACCTGGCACGGAAGAGATGCCTGAGGAGCAGACGATATACATGACATAAGCGCCTCTACAGAAATACCTTTTTAAACTGGAAAAATCAGCATGGAATTTAACAAACCGTGGGTGGGATACGACATATCTGGTTGCTGAATTCTAAAACTGATATGTCCAGCAGAGTAGAGCTGGAGAATCAGGGAACTACTGGACTTCGACAAGAAAAGGAAGTTCAAGACAATCGCCATCGGTTTTTGGCGAACTTTCCATTAAGGTTATCGGCCGTTTTCAACTGGAATTAGTGGTTGTTCAAGCCCACCACAACACAAAAGGCCAAACACAATGGCCGAAGAGTATACTTTCCTGTGAACAGCAAGCTACCTACACTTAAGCTAGCAGAATCTGATAACATCTCCCATTCCGGAATATTAGATTTCAAACCTATGAATTCAGTTGCCATTACAGATGCGAATACTTGTGCGTTAGTATCGAAACATCGTCTGCGGAAGGGTTCCTTACAATATTCCTCTGCAGAACTCTTTAAAGGATTGTGTCTATAACCATATTAAATAGAAGTGGTGACAGCCCACAGCCATGCAGGACACCTACCTCAACACTCTTTCTGTTTCTCCTCATCAACTTGCTCTGAGGTGTTGCACTATAGGTTCTCTATGAGTTGAATGAGAATCTGAATCCCACCCACTGTGCAATATTTTCCAAACGAAATAATTTTTTAGTTTATCAGTGGTCTTCTCCATATGTAGGTTGCAGTAATAACCGCCATCAAATCAGATTGTTCCGTAATAACACACGATTTATATGATCTCTAGTAGACTTACGAAATCTGTTATCTTTTAGCAACTGTAGTTGCTATGGCCTAGTCGTTATGGCCTAGTTTTTATGTGTCTATTGTAACGCCTTCAGTCAACAACGGTAATCCAGAAGGTTCAAATGAATGGAATTGTAGCACTCCTGTGTGGGTCAAACTTTTCCTTTTCGTTGATCATATTTCATATCGTACTCTGAACGATTAGATCCTCCAGACATGGCATTAGAATAGCTCTGTTTCAGGTTTGTTTATTGAGCGTCAAAGTCAAAGCTAATTAATCAGTCACAGGATTATATCCTCTTCTAAGCCACTCATACAGCCTAGTTAAGAGACTAAGTCAAGATTTATTAAAAAATATAACAGATATGGACGGTAATTGTTAAAGTATGTGTGAAAAGAGACATCTTTCCCATCCTTTCGCATTTGCCCTAGAAATTCGCTCTTTTTTCTTTTGGTTACCTTCACGAATCGAAATTTTTAAGAATTTCAAAGAAATTTTTTTCAATTTTTTTTCTTTACTTTTAATTAGAAAAACGACCCTCGTTATAGTTACTATACATTGACTGTGTTATCTATTTTCTCTATAAATTTTGAACTCATTTTATATCTCATGTCTCATACTCTTTTGGCCTTAGGCGTATGAGTAATATTCCTGGTGAATAATTTGTTGATAAAAATGCTCATACGTCGTGTAGTCCGCACTATAAGAAGATTGGATTTTGCAAGTGTGATGTTCTTTCAACTCAAGTGTCACTTGTTTAAAGAATCTTTTACGTGGAATTTACAATAAAAGGGATTCACATCAGATGCATCAGATTATCCAGGAATAAACTGCAGTAGGTAGAATGCTTTTTAGCAAGGCACTACCAGACTCAAAGAACATTTGCTCAGAGTAGGGATCATTTCGAAACCATTATGTAGGTTGTGTTATGGAGAGTATTCATCAGAGCACTTACTTGGAAGCTGTGAAATACTAGTGCCTCTTGGAAGTAAACACCTAAGTGCATATCAAAGACTAGGCATTGTTGAAGCAAAGTAGCCTCTTAAGTTTGGCAGGATAATGGACTTAGAGGAGATACCCAATGCAGTTTGAAGGTTGTAGAATAGATGGTATTATGGCTCGCAATTCTCGCTCAAAACTACCGAGTATGGGGCTCAAAAGACAGAGTAGTTAATTGTTGTATAGACATTGCATAGGCAGAATACATGACTGGTGGGAGCGCATTATGGAACGGAGATTTTCGAAAATCATCTTGAAGGAATCATTGCCGTCCATTCAGAGTGACAAGGGATTTATTTTTTCACGTGAAATTGAAGATTAGAAATGAATGGCGTTCGGGTACAATAAGACGCTACTACCAGCTGCACAGCACAATCGAATTTTTCTTTATTGCTTGAAAAATGTTCACATGATCAAGCGACTAAACGCCGTTATACTGCTTTTGTGGGTTAAAATTAGCGGCCGTGTCTAGTTGAACAGTACTGGCCGTAGTCTAGTATGTAGTGTGCTGGCTGATTAGACGTAAAGCTTGGATTAAAACCCCAGGTCGGACATGTTTAACGAATCGAAAAATAAAAAAATCTTTTTGAGGCTACTTGCTCTGTCAAACTCTGTCATTTGGCTCTGTCAAAACTCTGTCATTCGGTGTCGACTTTAAACTCTAGGTCCTGCTGCTCATGCATAAAATTCATACACACAACATAAGTGGTGTGAGAAGCTAGGTTGCCTTTCCAACTAAAGGGTTGCAATGAGCATTTAAGTTCAGTAAGTTTGAAACACTTTCTGAAGTAAAGTTATCGCTCATATACCGCTTGACATATGGGAAGATGAAGTTTGTAAAAAATCATGGCTCTAGGTTTACTTCATTTAAATTTGAAACCTTTAAAGGTAGAACCCTTTAGAAGCTTTTATAAATATTGATTCAATACGTTTTATTTATTTACTTACCAATTAAACAGAAAAATGGAAAGAGTTTTTGTTGTAAGATTTTCATCTTCTTGTTCTTGTTCTTGTTCTTGTTCTTGTTCTTATCCTTGTTCTAATCTATCCTTAAGCAATGGTAATACTTTCATGCAAAACTTTACAAGTAATTGACATTAGAAAGACATTTCTTTTAAGGACACAATTTGTTTTCTTTAAGCATTCCTAGCAATACCTATACACGCACATAAAGGACTATCAAACCTACACTTGCATGCAATGCAGAGTACAATGTGTGAGTGTTTTTAAAAGGCCTCAGGTGTAAGATACTGATTTGCATACAATTTGCAACAATTTGCAATACAACTTCAATTGGAAATCTGTCCATAGAGAGAGGAAGTCGTAATTTTTTTCTCTCTCTCTCTCTCTCTTTTTGTTGTTGTTGCGAAATATTTGTAAAATATTTCGTATTTTGTATGCATGAAATGGAAACTTCATCTATTGAATGTCAAAGTAAACAAAAAAAAAATAAAAAAATAAAAAATTAAAAAAATAAAAAATAAATTCAAAAGAATAGAGAGATAAGGAAAACAGAATGAAACGAATTGCATTCATAAATTGAAAACAATTTCGAGAAATTTTTCTTTCCTTTCCAACAAAACAGAAACAAACAAAGCAAGAGAGGAGAGGAAAATTATTGATCAGGAGAAGATTGAACAGTTTATAATATGTGACATTCAAATGACCTTTAATGGAAATTAAATACAATTTTTTTCCAAATTAAAATTATGAAAACAAAATTAGAAGAGTTAGGTTGATATGGCTATGTCAACGACTTGGTAGAAGCAACTAAGTTAACCCTTCAATCAGGATTACGATCGAGCTTCTCACACATCACTTTCATGTTTTTTAATTTTAGACATGAGTGTCGGGCCGTACAGTTCAAAATCGATTCTAAACAACAAATTTTTTAGAAAAACTTTGCAGGGCAATTTTGTTTTACGCTTAGAGTTGTTACAAGAACACTGAGGGGGGAAGTACTTTGTTTTATTGAAGACCTGTTTAAGACCTAGTGTTTGAATCGTGGCCTCTCGTCTAATAAACTAACACACTGCCTACAAGATAACGGCGACTGCAAAGGAGAAAATTTACTTTCCGACATTCAGGAACCTACGCTTATTTACTAGTGCAATGAATGCCGACTAGAAGTTTACACAGAGTGTTAAGAGACTAGCTTGCACTCTATCGACAAGGTTCATGCCAAAAATCTCAAACACAGCAAACAGAAGCAAAATATCAACGTGCAATCTAAGGCCACTAAGGCGGCAAGTAGTCTTTATTGTTATAAGAGAGCAAAGAGCTTAAATGGGTAGTCACTCTTAAATGGGTGCCGACTCTGAACTCAAACTATACTCTTTAATAGCCAGTCGTCTAGTAGACAGCGTATTTGCTCATTAGACGTGAGGCCACAGTTCAAACCCCACTACAGACATCTCGATCAAACCTCAGCAGATTTGTGGCAACAACACTGAGAGTAAAGCAAAATTGCCATGAAAAAGTTCGTAATCGACTTTAAACTGCAACACACACGACATAAATGGTGTGAGAAACTAGTTAGTAATCATGACTGAAAGGTTGTGATGACTAATTATGTATGCAGTCTACGCGGTCACGCTTTAGTGATTGGTTTTGAAGTAAGGACCTTAAGATTATTACTAGAGTAATGGCGATTCTGATAACAACTGCTTCTTAGGACTACGTCATGTAAGGTACTGTTTAGTATCCTTAACTTTAGTTCTTAATTTTCATTTGAAGAAACAAGCCTGAGAGATGCAACGAAGAATGTTTGTCGAGGCATATGATGATTGTGCTCTATTAGAAGCAACATGTAAGAGATGGTTGCCATGGTTCAGGGATAATGATTTCCATGTTAGAAATTAAAAGCTTGGAAGATCAGCAAAAAAGTGATGAAGACATCGAATTGCATCTTTGAGTCAGAAAAAAAAATGACAGAAATATTAAATGTTACACCACAACATTATACCGACCATTTAAAAGCTGTGGGAAGGATCCAAATATTTGGGAAAATGATTGCCACATGAATTCAATGGCCTGAAAAGCCGAAATTTTTGTGCTAAAGGACACGATAAAAATCATGAGATATGAATTTAATTTCAGAAATTCTAAACAGAAAAAGAGACCTATGACGTCATTTGTCCAGAACCTACACCAAATATTCTATTTATCGGGAGCTTAAGCGCCCTTGAATTTTATATGCAAGTAATCTAGACTGAAGGGTTGCAATGACGAATAATGTACGCGTAAGCAGAAAAAATCATGCGTTAACCATTAACATCGGTTGCAAAACCAAAATTATTCGGCAGAAGACAATGCTGATTATCTAATGGAGTTGGAGAGATGTGCTGTACCATGAGTTCCTAAAACCTGACTAAATCGTTAATAAGGATCACTACCTACAATAAACGATTAATTTCAACCCTGTATGTAGCGAAAAACTACCAGAATAAACCACAAGACATGGCAAGGCAAGTTGGCATCGTGACAATGAGCCTGAACACAAAGTAAAACTGGTGCAGGATACGGATAAAAGCCATTTTCACCGGACTTGGTTACTTCAAACTACTACGCTAGAATGACTTCAAAATGCTTAGCAATCCTAAGAGCCTCGGTATTGTTTAATGCCAATCAATTGATATCACTGTCGCAGACAGAGCTAAGCTGCTTTTTAAAAAGCAATTCGATTTGGATTTTCCAAGGTTGAGGTTATCCTACCATCTAGTATCTGTACATAAGCCGCTGAGTTCCATAAGAATCATCCATCAGAATGGAATCAAATCAACTATCTTCTCGTTGAAGCTAAGTTTGGAGAGATTTTTACTAGTTTTCTAGCCTAAAGGGCATGATAATTAAGTACTACACCATGTTGATGTTATTTGCATTATCGATAACCGATAACTGCCGATTACCACCAATATGAGTTCACGAGTTCATGAGTTGTGCCTAATTTTGCACAAATTTTGTATCAATTTTCTAGCTTAAGTAACATGATGATCCAGTACTACACCATGCTGAAATTAAGTGATCTATCAATAATCGATAACTGACGATGCCCACTAATATGAGTTCACGAGTTCGTAAGTTGTACCTCATTTTGCACAAATTTTGTTTCAATTTTGTAGCTTAAAGGACATTATGATTCAGTACCATATCATGCTGAAATTATATGAACTATCGATAACCGATAACTGCCGGTTACCACCACTAAGAGTTCACTACTCCTCTTCACATAATTTTCTAAATTCCCATACATTTTCAAAGAGAAACATGTTTCATTAGCTAGGTATCCTTCCCCAACATTCTTTAGTTTTATTTTCAAAATTCATTTGTTCACCAAATGCGAGTTTATCGATTTCCTATGAAATCGTTTGTATGTCTAAGTGTCACTTCAATTTCCTATTCTACGTTCACATTTAAAAATATTGTTTGTTTGGAGTTCTGCTAAACAGAGGCGTTTATGTGGTCATTGCCATTAGGACATTGGCCCATAGGGCTAATAGCCAAGCATTGGTCATTTCGAACACGTTTTCTATATTTACAGTTAGTAAAACAACAACAANTAGCAAAACAACAACAACGACAACATCAGCAGTAGCAGCTGCAGCAGCAACAGCAATAAAAATTAAAAGGAACGAGTTTCCTTGTTCCTTTACTACCCCGAGCAGGAGCTAGAGAGAGGGCGAGAGAGAAAGGGAGAAGGAAAGAGTATAAGAAATAAGCAAAAAGTATTCCAATTGAAATTCAATTGTTGTTGGTGTATCGCATTCGCAATTGTATACGAATTTATTTTCTTCGTATTTCGTATTTCGTATTCGCATTGTGTTTTATTCGAGTGTTCAATTTCTGTTCGTTTCAATTCTATTTTATGTTGCTGCTGAATTCAATTGAATCGAATTGAATTGAATTATTGTCATATTTGTTCATAATTTTCGTATTGTTGCTGCTACAACAACAACAACAGCAAGAGGGAAAAACTGACTGACATTAAAAGAGTTGAAAAAAAAACTATATCGACTGCAACCACAATCTTATTTGCTTGAAGAACTCAAGTATTCAAGTGCAAAATTACAGTTTTTTCTTCTTCTTTCCTATGCTCCACACTTTCTTAATTTTGTTATAATAGTGCTTACGAGGATGGGTAAGGAATTTTGGGCACACTCAGAAATTTGTGGCTGTTTTTGCGGTAATGTGTTCTGCAACTAAAAGTCATCGTAGTAGATAGTGCGTTGGCTTATTAGACACGAGACTTCAGTTCAAGTCCCAGATAAAACATCTCCAACACAACGAAATATTAGAAAATGTTTCTTTGGGGCCTTCATCTCTGATGATTTCTGGCAAAAACTCTGAGAATAAATAGAAAAATTGCCATGAAAAGTTTCTCAAAAAATCTCGGCGTTCGAAGTCGTCATTAAACTGCAGCTCCCGCCGGTCATCTATCAAACTAACGAACACAACATAAGTGATGGGGGCAACTACGTCATACTCCTTACTAAAGGACCAATTATGTATGTATGTCTGTGTTCAATTTGGCCGTCAAGTAAGTCTAGTTTAGATGCTGGAACATTCGCACATTCAGAGAAAGGGGATGAATGACGGATATTTAGGGAAGACAGAGATTCTGCAAGGCGAAGAAGTAAAAGATTGTTATCATCGAGGGTTAATAACATAGCTTTTATGGTTTAATATTATGGGAAGGTGCCTTGAATAGTTGTGTGTGTTAATTTTATACATGAGTGGTGGGACCTACAGTTTAAAGTCGACTCTGAATGACAGATTTTTTGAGAAACTTTTCATGACAATTTTTATTTTAATTCGCAGAGCTTTTGCCAGAAATCTGCTAAGATGAAGGCACCGAAGAAATATTTTCTCAGATACCGTTATGTTGGAGATATCTCACCTGGGGTTTGACCAATGGCTTCACATCTAATAAGCCAACACACTACCTACTAGATTACGGCTACTACATTTCCGCCATATTCTTCCAGGCACCTCTGCTTCTTGCGCGCCTACGCCAGTCGTTCACACAAACCAACGCAAATAAGGTTGTTCTCTACTCCAGCTTCTGCAGATCACCGCATTAAATACTCTTCTAGTCGAAGCATCCACTTTCATTTGAGCGGCATGGCCGAGTCAACGCAGCCGCTGGATGTTAATACGCTGCACAACGTCCATGAGGAGCTCATACAGCTCATTGTTGGATTGATAGCGGAAATCAAAGTCAACTCGTATGGGATCGTAGATCTCACATAGGACTTTTCTGTCCAATACTTTCTAGGCTTAATAGTATCCATGCTTCTGTGCCATAAAGCAGCACCCGGAGGATGAGCGTCTTGTAAAGTATTAGTTTTGTCCGTACGACAAAGGTTTCTGCTACTTAAATTGCCAATTGGGACCATAAGAGCAGCTGTTGGCAAGTGTGATCCTGCGTTTGATATCTAGGCTGACATAGTTGCTGGTGGTAACGGCAGAGCCAAGGTTTTTGTGAATGTTTTGTCTTTATTTTCCGGGTTGGCTTCAAGCAACTATTTTGTCTGGTTAAGTAACTTGATTGTGTTGTCAGGAATACGAGGGTTGTTATAATACTATCTTTCTTTTCTAAAGAGATTTCCGTTTTATCTTGTTACGCTTTAAAACCCTCAAACTAGGTCCCAGTTTGGAGCACATTTGGGTCTCCTATTTTCATATTCTTTATACTACTGAAGGCTTCTAAATATCATGGAAAATTTATGTTGATACAGGAGATTTAAAATAATGAACCTGCATGCCCATGCCTCGTATTTTAAAGTACGAAACAATTTCTTTATAATTTTTTCAATTTTCTTACACAAAATAAGAGAATTTAATGCCCTGGATAGAGGTTTGATTCTTCTTTTCTCTCCCTTTTTTTTTTTGTTCTTTGGAAGTCTAAAATGTCCTTCAGAACATTGAATAGTTATTTGTGGAAATAAATTTAATTTTCTTTGGAATTTAAAGACAACAACAAAGCCAACTAGCCAAATGACCAAGTCCCAAGAGAAAGAAATATTTTTGGTTTTTGAGAAATTTATTTGAAAAATAAAACGAAACCAAATTAAAACGTCACTACAATGTATTTTTATTTAATTCTTGTACAATTTAATAAGAATTTATCACAAATCAAATAAAATAAAATAAATATGCAAGCATATGCATGATATGCTTGCAAAATTGCAATACGAAACAGCTCTTGTAATAAGAGGGGCATCTGAACGTGTATGCAAGTGTGTTGTACACTTTCTTTTGGAACAACAACAACAACAACAATTTCATTTCATTTTGTATACAAATTCCTTTGCAACAAACCAAACGAACGAAAGTATTCCAAGAAATAAATTTTAAAACTAAAAAATAAATCACCAGAGATGCTCTCAATGATTTCATTTCATTCAATATGGCGTTGAACTATAAAAAGCATTTGCACCTACCCCCCCCCCCCCTGCTCCAAACAATAATTATGTTTTTATTTGTTGTACACACATACATACAAATATACACACACACTATATGCATACTTGTGTATACGTTATTTAATATTTAAAAGAATAATTTTTACAAATTGCAAAGGGAAAGAGAGAGAGAGACAGATTGAGAGAGAGAAAGAGAGAGCGAGAGAGAGAGAGACCAGTAAAGATTTGTTGTGCCAATAAATGTTGAAATACTCGCACAGATTACTTATTGCTTTCTTTTCTTTCCCTTTTCTTTTTATACTTTTTAGTTATTGTTGTTGTTATTGTTGTCTGTGCATGTTTTATAGCCTTGTCTTGTCTTGCCTTATCTTGTGTTGTTAGCCAATTACTTAAGTCCTGTTGCATTTATACTCGCTCGTATCTTACCAGATGCCATTGACAGCATTTTTGTAAATAATTTAACATTCCTCTCAGAGCTTTCATTAAAAAAATCAACAAAGTATTCTAGTTCGAAAGGAATGCACATTGGACAAGGACACAAGGCTACAAAGAGTGCAGACAGTCATGATAGCAAATAAATTTTTAATTGATTTTAATTATGACATTTGAATACAAATGAAATTATTTTCATCTCACATTCTATGAAGGACATTCGAGGGATTGCTTAACAATACACTTTCGCCCATCCACAGATGAAACTCCACATACTTGTTCCCAAGGAATGTTGAAAGTTTGATTGCTGAAACAAGTGCAGCTTGAAGAGAATGACAGAGGCATTCTCCCCCCTGAAAATGAAATCAGGCTCAAAGAATCCACAACTCGTTTCGTAGGACCTGTGGAAGCGCGGAGAACTAATTCCCTTACAAAATATGAATGCCTGCGACCAGGCAATTTTAAAAGGCCTGCTTTTGAGTGCCTTTGCGGAGATGAAGATGGGAATCTCCGAAAGACACTCTTGTTCCAGCAAAAATGTCTGCACGATACCTGCCTACGCACTAAACCGACCTCTTATAACCCTCAACACTTTCCCCCACCGGTATTTCCTTAAGGTATTACTTCGCGGAGGGCTTGTCAGCTTTAAAGCTTTCTCACGTTAAATTAAATTCAGGCTTCGTACTTCCAACATTTGGCTGTATTGACTCCATTGAATTCCAGAAGCTGGTTTGGCCCAAAAATTGTTTCCTCAGACCATCTAAATTAGCTTTTATAGCTGCTATCCTAGGTACCCGAGAGGCCAAAGTATAGCCGCTTCATCTCGTTCGCCAATATGTCTATCACTTCATCAGATACTGTCCTGAAACCACTAATCTGTCTAATNAAACGATCCACAGAGCACGGTTTCCTCCTCGTTATCCCTGCGGAGAGTGCTTCTGAGCATACTGGGCAAGTATGCTCATTATAAGAATGGTAGCTTCCATTATCCAGCAATACTTGCTTGAGCAGGATATAGGGAAGCTCTTCAAGGAATGTCAGAAATAGAAGAGTTGTTGACATAGGCAGTGACCAAAACTTCACTTCTGACGATAATAAAATTCAACTGAAATGGCAAAAAGAACAATAAGACGCAGAAGATGAAAACGTCGCTACCTATTTTACAATGAGTACAGATTATCGAATTTGAGAACGTGCTACCAATGGCATTGCGTGATCAGTTACCAAAAATCAACATCACTTGTAGCATGAATTCACTGCAACATATAATCCAGTGGCATTATAAACACTTGGTGTAGAGCAGCTATTGGATAAACGAACAAGAGACCACATTGCTAGGAAGTCCTCCTAGTAAATAAAGCAGCAAGAGCACCAAACGCTGTGTGCGAAATAAGCTGTCGCAACCATCTAAAGTGCAACATTCATACATACGTACATAATTGGTCATTACTACCATTAAGTTAGGATTACTATCCAGCTTTTCACACCACCTACATTGCGAGTGCTAATTGTTATAATATGAGTGGCAGTACCGACTGTTTAAAGTCGACTCCGAAGGACAGATTTTTCAAGAAATTTTTTATGGTAATTTTTCTATTTACACCCACAGCCTCACATCTAATAAGACTACACATTAATTTATATCCTTTAGTGGACGTAAACGCAGACTAAGCACAAGAATACCGTGTAAGTATGGAAGCTATGATCATGTCAAATTCTAAGGTATAGCTTATCGGGGTCTGCATATTGGCTAATCGATATCTGACCCCAATTTTCGTTTTTGTAAAGAGGATGTCGTACGCTAATGACATTGACAGCATAAGCCATGCCATTAGTGCTATTTAATAGGAGTCCATGAAGATGTGTCTGGCACTAAGCGGCGTATTGGATCTCAGATTACATCCGATCCCTATACGTTCGTTAGTTAGTTAGTGAGTTTGTTTATCTTGACTCCGCCGTTACCGACAAAAGTGATGTCAGCCTAGAGATCAAGCGCAAACTTACGCTTGCCATTTGGTATATACTATGGACTCAATAGGCAATTGAGTAACAGAAACCTCTTTTGTACAACAAAACTTATGCTCTAGAAGATGCTTATCCTCTCCGTGCTTCTTTATGATGCAGAGGAATGGACGCTATTAAGCACTGATACAGCAGCCTTTAGAGTATTCGAGAGAAAAGTTCTACGTGAGAACTTAGGTGCAATACGAGTTAGCGATGATTTCGCCACCCGATTCAACAGTGAGCTGTATGAGCTTCTCAACGACATGGACGTTGTGCAGCGTATTAATATACAGTGGCTGCTGTGACTCGGCCATGTTGCGTGAATGGAGAAGGATGCTTCGGCGCGGACGGGTACTTGATAGGGGGTCTACGGAAGTGTGCATAGAAGATGAATTTTTGGGGTTGAAAGGAACCAAATCGAAGAAGCCCTGTCATCAATTGGTGTGATCAACTGGCAAAGGCGCGCAAGAGGCAGAGGTGCCTGAATGGATGCATTAAAACAGGTCGTAATCTAATAATTGGGTACTTAATGGTCCATTAAATAAGTAAAATAAGAAACATTTGTTCCTCATAAGGGTTAAAGGAACACACTTATTTTAACTAATTCGGTTATTCGTTATTCGTTATTCGATTTTTTTTTTTTTTTTTTTTTTTTCATTAAAGCCTTGAAATTTTTCTCTGTTCTTTTTTTTTTCTCAATCTTATCCCAAAAAAAAATAGTCTTAATTTTGTTAATTACAATATCTGAATATTCATCTGGTTTTTCTATTTTTCTCGACTTTTTTTTTTTGTTGTTTTCTTTTGTGGAAATTTTTCCTTTTTCTATGCAGATTTCTAACAATTTTTAACGTTTGGTTATCATTTACAAAAGTTTCCCGTTCTTTTGTTCTCCCCTCTATTTATTCTTATAAAAAAACAAAAAAAACTCTTTTTATTGTAACTCTGTTTGTTGCATTAAACCGAAAGGGAGAGATAGAGAACAAGAGAGACAAGAGACAAAGAGAGAGAGAAAGAGGAATAAAATAACAAAGTTTTTAGTAATGCTTTGATTATCTTTAAAAATACACATACACTCACACATATTTCATATTTATTATACTATATTTGCTTTAGTATATGTTAACTCATATGTATGTATGTATGTATGTATGTATTCCATTTAATACATTAACCACTGACACACATAGACACGTAGATACAAAGTTAGTTTTTTTTTTCTAACTAAGAATTTATGTTTAGCGTTACTGTGTTGTAGTCTGCTTGTGTGTGTGTGTGTGTGTGTGTGTGTCAGTCTGTGTTTGATTGTATGAAAAAGGATTTTTTCCAACGAGAAAAAAAAATTTCATTGTTTTGTCTGAAAAATATAAAGAGAATAAGAGAACGTCATCGTCATCATCATCATCATCATCACCATGATTATTATTGTTGTTATCATAGTTCGTCAGTCAGTCGTATGGAAAGATACTCGTGTTTATTGTTAGAGACCAGCGCTTACAAAAAAAAAATGAGGCGAAAAACTAAGCAAGTATTTAACAACAGTGAGTTGCATATCATATACGATATGAGTTAGAAAAAAAGGCTTAACATATACGAGGGTGGTTATAAAATTATGCATAGAAAAAATTGATAAGAAAGTTTACATAGCCTTCGCTTATGTTGTCGAAAAAATGGACTCTGAGAGGATTTTGTCATACTTTTTGCTCTTCAGCCATATTAAGAGGATTGTTGGCGCCAGTTTAAGTTTAGGGTTTAATCACCCTAATGGCTTCGCTTTGAAATCGTCATAGTCTACTAGCTACAGTGTTGGCTTCTTAGATGTGAGGCCATGGTTCAAATCCCAGGTCAGGTCTCTCAAATAAAACGAAATGGGAAAAATTTTCTGGCAAAATTTCTCTGAGAATAAATGAAATTGCCATGAAGGAGTTTCTCAAAAATCTGTCGTTCGGAGTAGATATTGAGCCACATTTCGTCAGGACGGATGATCTCTTGGTTCCTTAAGAACTAAACTAAAGGGTGGGTTATTTAAAAGTTTAAATTTAAAAATACAACAAAACAAAAAACGCTTTGAAATTTTGCAAAATTTATGTTCGTTTTGTAAAGTACAATTGCTCCGATTTAGAAATGGAATGTCATTTCATTCATATGGCTGCCGCGACTGGCCT
Organism: Sarcophaga bullata; assembly: GCA_005959815.1. Taxonomy (NCBI): domain Eukaryota; kingdom Metazoa; phylum Arthropoda; class Insecta; order Diptera; family Sarcophagidae; genus Sarcophaga; species Sarcophaga bullata. Next base: position 13,049 of record QOCX01001863.1, on the reverse strand, counting down.
CAGAGTACCACATTCGATCGCAGCAATTTTCGTGTACTTCTTTGAGTGCCTGGGGTCGAATTTTGTCCTTCAAATACTCATTTGCCTGGTTTGTTGTTTGTTGTCATAAGACTTTTCTTTAACGCCGACCCACAGAAAATAGTTCAACAGTGTCAAATCGCAGCTTCTAGGCGGCCAATTGACATCACCATTTAAACTAATTAAGCGGCCATCAAACGTTTGACGCAATAAATCGATTGTGGCATGAGATGTGTGACAAGTTGCTGCATTCTGTTGAAACCAAACATCGTTCACATCAATACCACGAAAAGCGGGTGGAAAAAAATCGGTTATCATGATGCGATAGGTGTCTACATAGACCGTAATGACTGCGCCCTTCTCATTTTCAAAGAAATATGGGTCAATGATGCCTCCACTTCACAAGCCTTACCAAACAGTCGCCTGTAATGGGCGCTTTGGCTTCTATAAGACCACGTGTGGAGGTTTTCTCAACCCCAAATACAGCAATTTTTGCTTGCTTAACGTACCTACCAATATGAAACTGAGCTCCATTCGAAAATGACGGATTTTTTTTTTAGCAAAATCGACATCATTGTGCAGTTTTTCGTTGCCTATAGTGAATCGAATGGCCATGCGGCTTCAAGTCTTGAATCAATTGAAGTTTGTAAGACAGTACACGGAGTTTTTCGCAAAACTCGACGTAAACTGGTGCGTGAACTGTTCAATCCATCAAAACGACAACGAGTTAATATTAATGGATTCTCTCACGCAAACTCTCAGTCACAGCTTGGATATTTTCGGCTGTACACACTGTACGACCATGCTCACGTTTTGGCATATCAGCAATGAAACCTGTTTCATGAACTTTAGCAATAAACTTAGGTATACCGGCCACTATTGGTCCTTTTCTGAGACCAAATATTGCAATTTCCGATCAATTTTCTATTCTTTGGAAATAAATTTTCAATAAATCTTAACGTTTGCTCAAGCGTAAATCGATTTATTATGTTCACTGGAGATAATTTTACTGAATTTTGTGACAGAATAGAATGTGATAAGTGTTACCAAGTTCGTAATTTTCAATGTTTTAAATATAAATCGATACATGACCTACCCTATATAATTGGGGAGGGGGGGGTGTGTTGTTATGATTTTAACTTTTGCTACCAACCAATATTAAAAATATTTTCCATACATTTTCTATTTAGAACATGTGAATACAATTTAATACACTTACACACAAAAGTATACTTACATGTATGCTTGTATTCCTTACAAAAAAAAACTAACCAACAACAAAATAAAGAATGGAAATGAATGAATGAATGAATGAATGAATGAATGAATGAATGGTTGGAGGATAAATAAATGAACCATAAATGAATTGTATGTGAATAGATAGACAGAGATAAGGGGCTGCTGTTTGCTGTTTGTAATGATGGATGCAAGTGATGTATTTCTACGAGAATTTTTCTTTTTTTTTTTGTGTTAACAACAGTACGGAAATCACAGAATGAGGAATAAAATACGGAAAGTAAAGTAATGAGAGAAAGTTATTTTTTGTTGTTGTTGTTGTTGTTGTTGTTTTTTGTATACAACATATGTAACAGAAATAGTAGATCCCTCTTGATATTTGCAAATGAATGGAAATATTGAATTACAATGTTGAAATGGAATGCCTTTTCATTTGCATTGAAACATTTTGTTTACCACCACCCCCCGCCACCCCCTATTCAGATGACAGTTAAAAAAGGAACAAAAATTATTAAAAAATAATAAATTGAAGAGAGCGAGAGAGAGAGAGAGAGGGAGCCAGGAGGCCAGTAAAAGCCACAAAAATAGATCTTCTGGGATGACTAAGACTGACTGACTGAGACTGAACTCTTTGAACTGATAACTGCGTTTAAAAGCGATAAAAAGAAAACGCAAGCATTTGTTGTTGTTGTTTGAAATTAAAAGACCAAAAAGGAAAATAAAAACAAAAGAAACTTTTTTATTCTCTCAATATGGATTATAGTTGTGGTCCTCTTTCTTCTCCTTTTTAGATTTTAGAAAAACGTATAATTTTCCTTTAAGATGACAGCATAAAATCATATTTTAAAAACAGATTTCTGTATAGTATAGAATATTTATAAGAAATCCTGTGGCTTTTCTACACAAACTTTTATGACCTTTTTTTTAAGATTTTCATTGAATTTCTTTATATTTTATTCTTAATCCTTAGTATTCTTAATAATTCATTCATGATATGAAATTTATTGAGGTTATGTTTGTACAACTGTCCCAAAGAAGAAGCAGCCTTAAAATCATCTGCACTGTCATACATGGTAGACGTCAGACAAGTAGCTTGAAAGTAGTGTTAGTCTTCCATATAAAACATATAAGTACGTTAGGATATTTAAATTGAATAAGGATGGCAAAGGAGGGAGTGAGACTCAAAGTACACTTGATCACTTTAAAACAAAGCTTGTTTTTATATCTGGTAAGCCATTTATCTGTTTAAATTTGAAACGTCGATTATTACGAATCTGACAATACTTCTGTCATTCTTTTCTGTAAATTCAGTAAAATTAGGTTCACTGAACATAATGAAACGATTTACGCTTGAATAACGTTTGGATTTATTGGAAATTTATTTTCAAAGAATAGAAAATTGATCGGAAATTGCAGCTTTTGGTCGCAGAGAAGGACCAGCAGTGCCCGATATACGCAAGTTTATTGCTAAAGTTTGTGAAACTGGTTTCATTGTTGATGCTTCAACACGTGAGCATGGTCGTACAGAGCGTACATCCGCAAATATCCAAGCTGTGGCTGAGAGTGTGCTTCAGATTCTCAATTAACATTAACGCGTCGTCGCTTTGATGGATTGAAGAGTGCACGCACCAGTTTATGTCGAATTTTGCGTAAATCTCCGTGTAGGGTCTTACAAAGTTCAATTGTTTCAAGACCTGAAGCCGCATTCGGCATGCGATTTGTTATACGCAACTAAATACTGCGCAACGATGTCGATTTTGCCAAGAAAAAAAAATCATGTTTTCGAATGAAGCTCAGTTTCATTTTGGTAGGTATGTTAAGCAAGCAAAAATTGCTGTATTTGGTGCTTAGAAAAACCTTAAACGTGGGGTCACAAAAGCCAATGTACACATTACAAGTGCTAGTCTGGTGCGGTTTGTGGAGCGGAGGCATCATTGGAACATATTTCTTTAAAAATTATGAAGGCGCACGCATTACGGTCAATGAAGACTCCTATCGCATGATAATAACCGATTTTTTGTTCGCTCTCTTCATGATATTGATGTAAACGATGTTTGATTTGAACAGGATGATGCAACTTGCCACATATCTCATGCCACATTCAATTTATTGCGTCAAACATTTGATGGCCCTTTAATTAGCCGAAATTGTGATGTCAATTGGCAGCCAAGAAGCTGCGATTTGACACTGTTGGACTATTTTCTGTGGGGCAGCGTTAAAGAAAAGTGTCATGCCGACAAACCAGAGGCAAATGAGCATTTGACGGGCAACATTTGTAATACCATTGTTGAGATACGACCCCATGCACTCAAAGAAATACACGAAGATTGGTGCGATTGAATGAGGAACTATGAGGCCAGCCACGGCAGTTATATGAATGAAATAATCAGTGAAACAAAGATGTCTCTACGATCTAATTTAAGTAGTAAGTTATTGCTAGCAAGTGTTGGTGAAGTCGCGGTAGTCTAGTAAGTAGTATGTTGGCTTATTAGATGTGAGTTCATGGTTCAAATCTTAGATTAGACATCTCCAACAAAACGAAATATGAAAAGAATATTTATTAGGTGACATTGTCTTCAGAGATTTCTGCGAGAAAATCAAAAAAATTTCAATGAAAAGTTACTCAAAAATCTGTCATTCGTAGTCGACTTAAAACTGTAGGTCCGGCCACTCATGTACAAAATTAACGCATGCAACATAAGTTTTGTAAGCAGCTAGGTCGTTGTAATGACCAATTATGTATGTACGAGTGTGTATGTTGACTGATAGCTACTCTTCGCATTGACTCGATTCTAAGAAGCCACTGTTTTGCCATACTTTTTTATCTTCTGCCACTGAACTTGACTGATAATAAGATTTATTATGGAATTGGCTAGGGATTGATAGACTAGAGAATTTAAACTTGATTTGTTGTATCATAATGAACTCAACCGTAGGATCTTACCTTATTAGGAGAGCAGTTCACTAATGCAACTAACCTAACCTAACTTATTGGCATAATGGCAACACAGTCATTTTTATTGAAACAAGGCTTAAATATTTAAATTTTTTTTTTTAATATTTTGTTAAACATCATATTTACAACAGATTTATTATTTTAAAATAATTAAATTCTTTTTTTAATTCTTTTCTTTTTGTTTTTCTCTCATGCATAAAAAAAACAGAATTTATTATTTTTTTCTTCGCATGCAATAAAAAAATCATTGTTTACTGAATATTAAAAAGAAAAATTTTTATGTTTCATTGTTTAACTAATAATTGTTTAACTAATAATAACAAAGATTGTTTAAAAACTCTTTTTTTATGTTCTTTTTTTTAACATATTATATCCACAAATAAAGCAACAAAAACAAAACCAAAATAATAATTTATTTACAATGTCTGTGAACAAAAAAAAGAGAAATTTAAAGCTTTAAATGCCGCATACAATACGTATATCAAAATAAAATTATTTACAAAAAAAAATGCAACAAAAAAAAAACTAAAAATTTCTATGATTTATTTAAAATTATAGAATCAGAAATTATGAATTTATTTTACAATTTAAAAGCCATCCATGATAATATTATAGCAGGGGGCCAGGGCAATATATTTTAATTGAACTAAATAAACTATACGAGTGCGGTAATAAAATTTTGTTTTTTTTCTATTTCAAGTTATCACGACCATGTTCCTTTTTTTTAAGTGGGAAACAGAATAGTCGCTTTAGTACAACGCAACGAATAGCACTGCAAGCTGCCAAAATTTAAGCACAGCTATTCAAATTGTTGTCAACAGAATACCTAGTTGTAGTAGTAGCGGCTGCAGTAGTAGCTCAAACTCACAATGCGAATTCTTCAAATTTGCCGCGCGACAAATTTAAATTGTAAACAGCGTTTCGCTCTTGCAGGAGAGAAATATTTCGTTGGACATCCATTTATGCTACAATTAGATATGGATTCCAGTACAGCGACTGCGTTGATCTGTGTGGAGTCAGTACTAGCCTTTATGCGTGCTCACGTGTGTTTTGGTATTTAAAACTACCACTTCCAGCTAACATAACCTAGCTTTGCATTCACATAATATTCTTGCATTATTTTGTAAGTGTTTGAAGCAGTTGCTTGGTAACAGTTATAAGGTAGCTTTACTATTCTGTTCGCATTTTTTGTGAGCTTCAGCTGCTACCACAACTTCTTTATTCTGTTTCAGGCCTTTGAGTAACTATCTACGAAAATTTTTAAACCAAGACAAAAATTTAAGACCACAACATTAAACTCTTTCAGTCATAGGTCAATCAATCCTTTTTGTGGTGGAACCTACAATTCAATACAGACTGTGAACAATAGATTTGAGAAGCTTTTCATGGCAATTTGATTTTTCTCTCAGATTTTCTACCAAAGCACTGCTGGGATGAAGTCGCCAAAATAAATATTCCTTTCATATTCTGTTTTATTCGAGCTGCCTAAGCTGGGGTTTAACCATTGGGCACTCGTTTACAAAGCCAACATACTACCAACATACATAATTGGTCATAACAACCCTTCAGTCAGAATTACGACTTTTCACACCATTTATGTTGTGTATACACAAGTAACGGGACCTACAGTTTAAAGTCAACTTGGAACGACAGATTTTTAAAACATTTTTTCATGGCAATCTTATTTTACTCTCAGAGTTTTTGGCAGAAATCTGCTAAAAGATATCTGAGCTTGAATTTGAAGCACGGGCATTTCAACACACTACCAACTACTCTACGACGATTCCTAATCATTGAAGTTTTCATTCAAAGTTCCTGTTTTTATCTTCAAAAACGGTGATTATTTTTGGTCAGCTTATTAGCCAGACAGAGTTCAAAAGCTCTCAATAAAAGATGCCCAATTTAAAGCTGTTGCTTGTGAGCTGTAGGATTTTGTTTTATCGTGCTTCTTTAGAAACGAAGAAAAATGAAATGGAAAAACATACAGCAGAACAACTAAAGACTTTAAGGTTTATGCTCAGAATAGAAGAATTGAATTTGTTTGACATGAGGTTACAACAAGAAGTTGCCGCATTCAAATCGGCATACTTGTGTACTTAGTTAATGGCTCAGTATAACCCTTCAGTCAGGATTACAACCTAGCCTCTCAAACCAGCTATGTCGTGCGTGTTCAGTTTGTGCATGAGTGGCGGGCAGTACAGTTTAAAGTCGACTCCTCCAAACGACAGATTGTTTGAGAAACTTTTTCATGGCGATTCTGTTGAAAAATAAAGAAAAAATTTTTTTTTTGCTTTATTAGCCTGGTACTAGCCTCGCATATAAAAAAGTCTGAAAATGAAAAATAAAAAGGCAAACAAATAAAACATAAACTAGAAATAGACAATCGATAGATAATAATAGAAATTAAAGAAAATTAATAACCAACAAGCAAACGTGATTAACAATATCGATTCCAATCGACATTGGTGAACAAAATGTTTTTTTATTGGGTCCAATAAACAAAACAAAACATGTTCAAACAAATCGTTTTCAATAATAGAAGTCAATCGAAGTATTATGTTACAGGCCAACGAATACGTAGTTATTGTATCGAAAGGACAAAAATAGTTGTGCCCAAAAATATTTTTTTTTTGTTTGCTTTATAATGAGTACCAACCAAGTAAGGCCTTTTTACAAAGCATTCCTGAAATACGAGACAGTTTCCTCTAATAACTGTAATGGGGGAGACCATGTTACGATTCTAACCACAGGATCCTTTATTGTAAAAAGCAGCAGCAGCAGTTAATACTATTCAAAGTCTATTAAGTACTGGACAATTGCTTGGATTAAATACTAGTTATTGGAGGATACTAACAGAATTAGTCTGGGTTAGGTTAAACTAGGTTGAAGTGGTAGCTTTGCTAGTAAAGCTCACTTGAGCACTCAAAGCGTGCCATTGTGACACATACACACATACATACATAATTGTTCATTACAACTCTTCAGTCAGGATTACGAACTAGCATCTCACACCATTTATGTTGTGTGTGTTAATTTTATACAGGAACGGCGTGACCTACAATTTAAAGTCGACTACGAATGGCAGATTTTTGAGTAAAAACTCTGAAAGTTTTTGGCATAATTCTGCTGAGAGGAAGTCATCGAAAAAATATTTGTTTTCATATGCCGTTTTGGTGCAGATGTCTCTCTTGGGGTGTGAACCGAGGCCTCATGTCTAGTAAGCCAATATATTGCCTGCTAGACTGCGGCGACTTCTTCCCATTGTGAAGCTACAGGTAAGTGCAGTTCTTGTACTGACCATCAAGCCCATCAAGCTTAACTATAAAGTTGTTCAGCGCAAGGTCTGTTTATTGATGCATGACTCTTCTATGCTAGAAACCAGTTTAATAAATTAAACAATATCCTTGACATCAATGGATAATAACTGCGTTAAGCAGATCATTATCTGTGAAAAACCTCTTTCCAATGCCGGCAAACATAGTTCACTCGATAAGGCCAACCAGCCAATACAGTGTCTTCCAAATTCCGGCTTTTGCCGGCTGCTTGATGATTATTTATGCAGTATGTGTGGCAAACTTATTTGTTATAGCTACGTAGCAGGATTCTAAATTGCATCTACCGCGACTTTGTCAACGAGGCTTTAGAGCTACGCAATATTTATATCGTATAGGCCCCAGGATTGATGGCTTGTGGCACAACCATCGGAGGTTTGAGTGAATTTCCATATTGACCTTCAACCTTCAAGCTTATGATTGACGTTGTCGCAATAGGTTTCATCAACTCCACGTGAACAACTTTGGAAACAAGCAAAATAACGCAACAAATCTGCTAAAACTTCACAGGAGCGTGCTTAGTGTCATCAGTGACAGTCAATGCAGGCTATTCTTGCGAGATGCATAGATTTTGACCACACGATCAATGGCTTCTGCAAAGGTTTGCAGAGACTAGGAAGAGAAATATTCTTTTGGATATCCTATGCAGATGAACTCGTTTATCTATCGATCGTGGCCATCGAAAGTGTTCATACTAGAAATAAGAACCTTGTTAATGAAACAAGCATTAGCGTTCAGATAAATGGTTGCGATTTCTTGTCATGCTTTATCTGTGATTGATATGGAGATGCGTAATAAAACCGCATTAGTCGCAGGTTACAAATGTGAGACCTTAAAACTGCATGAATTTAAAACCAATTTAAAACAATTTATTTTTCATTTTATTTCCATTTTCGTTTTCGATTTTTTTTTGTTTTTGTTTTGCTTCTGATAAAAAGAAGGAATGCCCATTAAAAATTTTATCATTTGACATCCCTTAGCGTATTGTACAATAATTTGTGTTGTATTCATAACTGTATTAGCCGGTACATTGTAATTAAAAATTAATTACGACAACAAAACAACAACAGCCATAACAACAACAACAACAACAACACAACAACAAACAACACAAAAGAACTCATTTGTAAATGCAAATTAAAACATTATTTTTAGAAAAAAAAACAAAAACCAAAAACAAAAAATGTTTCTCTGTGTAGCGCTTTTCTTTTTTCTATTCACCCACAGCACACTTTGTGAAAATCGGCTAGAAGCACTGAAAACAGTTTTCATAATAAAAATCAGCTTCAAACGAAAAACTCATCGTAGCTAGGTGGATTGTAGTGTGCTGGCCTATAAGACGAGAGCGCGTGGTTCAAAACCAAAGTCAGATATCTTGAATAAACTCTTGACCTCTTCTCACCAGTCTTTGGACAAAATCTCTGACAGTAGATTAAATTGTCATGAAAAGTTTCTCAAGATTTGGAGTCGACTTTAAGCCAGTAGGTTCCAACACTTTGGAATAAAATTAACACACACAACATTGGCGATGTAATAAACTAGATTGTAAGCCTGACTGAAGGCTTCCAATCTGACCAATTAGGTAAGTCAGTTCTGACAGTTCACAGCAGTGGAAAAGCTTCCTCCATTTTATTCGAAACTAAAAGGGATTTTCCCCCTACTTCTGGCAATTGTGCTTCACAGTGAAACTATTCGGAGTTATAAAACCATTTGGCATCCATTTTAAATTCATTAAACTATGCAGTATTCGATTGAACAATAGTAGTAGTTATGCAAGATGTAAGTATCAAAGACTTCTGTCTAGGGGGCTCATTTTTAAGGTATTCCTTTAAGATTTTAAATAACATGGGGTTCTGTTAAACAAATCAATTTCTTGCGTTCTGAACATCAACATCAAACTACCATCATACAAGGGTCCAGTAAGCTAGATTGTGTGCGATAATCATGCGTACATATGTACATACTGTTACGAAAATGGAAATGGTGTAACATCGGATCGTCGCAACATCGCATTTTAATGTTAAGCAAAGGCTACAAAAACAACGGACTTGTTTGTTTGATTAACAAATAAACAAAAAATAGCAACAACATCGCCATTACGAAAGAGGAATAAACAAGTAAACAACAACAACAACACTGCAAGAACGAACGTAAACAAGATACACAAACAACAAAAAAAGAAAGCATTCATGAATGTGAACAACATGTTTACAACATGCTTACATTCATAGAATATTCGAGAAGGCGAAGACCCGACTGTTTACCTCGCTATATAAAAGACAAGGCTTTGCATGCTTTGCCTTGTCGGAGTAGAAGTTCAGTCAGTCTTGTGTGACGATGCGTTGTGTGTGAAGTAAGCAACCGTGGTTTGAAGATCTCCGTTACAAAGATCTACGGAACAATTGTGTAGTAATTGTTATTGCTTATCTCAAAGGACATAAACAAAGGAATAACAAATAAAGCACTTGTTGTTGTTAGAATCAGTTGTGAACAGTGGCACACAAAATTGTGGGAACAATTAAGAAATTTATTAAAACGGAACACAAATTTCTTTTTGCTACCATGAGCCCATATTTCAAACGTTTTTAAATGGTAAAAATGTAACAATACGTAATTGGTCATTCAGGATTACAGCCTAGCTTCTCACACCACTTATGTTGTGTATGTTAATTTAATACATGAGTAGCGGGATCTAAAATTTAAATTCGACACTGGACGACAGATTTTTGAATAACTTTTCAAAGCAATTTTGATTTACTCTCAGATTGTCTGCCAGGAATCTGCTGAGACGAAGTCGCCGAAGAATTTTTTTATTTCGTTTTCTTGGAGGTGCCCTGGCCTCACGTCTAATGAGCCAATACATTACCTACTAGACTACGAAGACTTCAATCAGAAGCTGGAAATTCTACACCAACGCACAGATAATGGACTAAAATGATCTGAAGGAAGCATTTGCAATAGGCAGGTTACCTGCATCAAGTTGAGCTCAATGTGCATATCCAAAAAAGGGGAGTATTTACACAAAAGCACTGGTCGCTTAAAAACCAAATCGAGACTGGAACCTAATGACACAAAACACAATGGATTGTAGAACATTTGTCGGCCCAGAACATGGATATATTAGAGGAGGCAATTAAGAATATTGGGTTCTATTTAGAGAGCTATGTTTTTATTTTTACAAGAGTCTTATTAATTATTTTCCTCTCTCAGCTGTAAATTTAGCCTGCATGTTAAATGTTGTTTTTCATTTACCAATTATACTAATTAATACAAAAATTATTCCTCTGTTGTTTTTATTAAAAAAAAAAAGAAAAAAAATTTTTTTTTGTTCCTTCTATTAAACATTACCTGAGTGAGGGTATATGTGTGTATTCATGTGTATGTATGTGTGTGTAATAAAGTTATTTGAATATAAAATTAATAAAAACATTATCAATTATTTCGCAATAAAAAAATTAGGGAGTTCCATGCGCTACTCGATGCAAGGCTCTCTCAATTGGCCTCGAGACTTCTGGGCCAGTGCTCAGTATTTGGCTGTGTGCTATCACCATGAGTGGTATAGCAACGGGCCGCCTTAGTAAGTCCTGCGACAATTGCCACTCCCAGCGGGTTTATGCGATTGTTAAAATAGAATTTTGCCTCAAGAATTTTATCGACTCGATGAACTAACACTTGGGGAATGAATAATATTTACGAAGGAAACCAGATTATGGAAAGAAGGAAAGTGGAAACAGTTTTCTTAGGTATTCTGCAGACAGAGAATACGTCATTGCTGTAGTACGGCTAAAAGACTGATGCTCTCGGTATTGCATTGAAAGTGAATTTCAATGGAACTCAAAGCTCTGATAGGGCATTAGCGACAAATATGGGTACAATACAGAAAATCTAAGCAGTTTTTCGACTGTCTTAGAGCTAAACAATGCATACAAAATGAACGTTTGAAATCACCTGAATTAAGTGATAGATGAGGTCTGTAGAAGGAGATCTGCTCAGAACTGGTTAGGTTAGGTTACGTTAGGTTAGGTTAGGTCAAAGTGATAACTTTTTTGTCAAAGCACAGTTGATCAAGCATAGCGGCCCGTTGAGACGCTACAGGCAGGCTCAGTCCCTGTACTGACCGTCTTCCACCAAACTCATCGAAGAAGTTGGTTAACTCAAGGGGCTACGTGGTCAGATCGGGTAGTGGTGAAATATATCTTCCAAGGTGAGGTTTTTAAAAATCAATAAACATGAATACTTCATACATGGTTAGCAAATAATCAAAAATAAAACAACAACATCAGTATAACGAAAAAGGGATAAACAAGTAAACAACAAGCAACAACGACATTGCAGGGACAAACGTAAACAACCTACACTAACAACAAACAAGTAATGATGCATGAATGTAAACATGTTGCTTAAATGCATAGTAACATGTTGTTTACATTCATAGAATTCTCGAGAAGGCGAAGACCCGAACCTTCACCTAGAAGANTGCAAGAACATTCATCAGTCTGTTTATGTCGCTGAATAAAAAGCAAGGCAAAGCATGCGAGGTCGGAGTAGAAGTCCAGTCAGTCTTGTGTGAAGACGCGTTGCGTGTGAAGTAAGCAATCGTGGTTTGATGATCTTATTTACAAAGATCTACAGAACAATTGCGTAATGATTGTTATTGTTTATTGCGAAGGACATGAACAAAGGAATAACAAACAAAAGCAATTGTTGTTGTTAGAGTCAGTTGTGAACAGTGGCACACAAAATTGTGCAAACAATTAAGAAATTAAATAAAACTGAACACAAATTTATTTTTATTTTTATTTGCAGTCTACGAGCTCATATTTTAAACGTTTTTAAAAGGTAAAAACGTAACATTATGAACCTATTCTCATCTAGTACCACATTATACATCTAGTACCATATATAGATCGAGGGTAGTACAATACAAATCATATAATATGACCGTAGTACTCTAAATATAAAGAATAGAATTTAAAATAAATTTTTGTATAATTGAGCGCCCCTAATATTCCATTAAAGAGTACAATTTCGTTTACAGCTTTAAAAAAAGTTTTCCCTTCTTTTTCAGTTTAAATTTTATTTTCAAAATTATTTTCTACTGTGTTAGTTATTTTCTATAAATTATAGCCACTATACTAATGTAATACAAATAATTTTATAAATAAATTTTTTATTTTCTTTTCTTTCTATTTTTTTGTTTTTATAAAATTGTTCCATTTTAGTTTTTTTCTTTATTTTTATTTTTTTAAGTTTTTTTCATGTATAAAATTTGTTTTCATCAAAATTTTTCAAAAAGTTGTTTTTTGTTTTAAAGTTTCTTTTTCTTTTCTTTTTTAATTTAATTTTCATTTTTTTTCATTTTCTTTCACTTGAGCTTGTAAGTCCTTTATTTAAATAAATTTTCTTCTTCATTTCCTTTCATTTTTTCTAATGATTTTTTTTTTTACCGTTCACTGTGGGTACTCTGTTTTGTTTCTAGAATTTGTTTCTTTAGTCATGCTTTTCTA
>QOCX01001862.1:5811-20142 GCA_005959815.1 Sarcophaga bullata | reverse complement strand
CTTCTTTATTTGTTAAATTATTGTTTTCAATTGACGTTTCTTTTGTTTTATTTACCGCTACAGAATATCGATGTAATGATGAGTGGCGAAAATATTCGCACCCTTTCTTACCGCACTTCTTCTTGTTGCAGTCGCCACTATGTTTGAACAAACAGAACTTACACAATCTTTATTTTCTTACTGCATCCCCTTTCTGCATTTTCAGTTTGCGACTGCGCTGCAACTATTATTGTTACATACAATGCATTTGCGCTCACTATGGGAATGGAGAAAAGCTCTCTTGTTTGTTGTTGTTGCATTTGATTTACTTACCGCATATTTTTTGTTCCACTTGTTCGTATGTTGATCAAGTGTTATACTGCTAGCTGTTATACCAACATTAAAAAACCACTTGTCAAATTCGAACAAATTTGGTTTTTTATTTTGGTTTATCAGCTGGATTTTTTGTGATGCCCACTGCATTTGATATGAGGGTGGAAGTTTCTGCATGATGTCTAACAGGAGTGATGAATTATTTAATTCATCAAGTAAATCACTAGCAGTAATTGTGAATATTAAACTGTGAACTTCAATGGATAAAGAGGTAAGTGTGTTAAGGTTATCTTCTTCTAATTTTGGGAAAGAATTAATCCTGTTTTTTATTGAATTAATTATCTTTTCAGGTTGGCCATACAATATGCGGAGGACGTAGAGAACGCTGCTTACATTAGACGGATGGATTAACATCTGTTGGATACTATGAAGTGTTTTCGGCATCGGTGTATGCATAGGCTGTGGTGAATCACTCATAAGTCGAGATAAATACTGGCCAATCTTCTGGATGGCCTGAAAATTCGGCAGCTCTTTGGGGAGAGATTGGCGAGAACTAATGTGGTTCTGCAGCACTGTAGGTGGTGATGTTAAATGTGTTGGGGTGCAAAGCGCTGTCATTGTTTGTGCTTGTTGAGGGAAATTCAATGTAGATGACATTGGACGAGGTTCAATCAATTGTTGTGGAACCGAATTAAGTCCATTTTGTGCGTTATTATTTGTATGGTGATATTTACATCTGCTAATGGAGTAAGTATTTATAATGGGTAAGTGTTCGTTGTTGATAGCCACTATAGGTGGGAAAGGCCTTAGTACAATTTGGTGCTGCGGCCATGGTTGAAGACGAATTAATTACAGCTGAGGTAACTTTCGGTGGAACAAATCCAACTGAGTTTTTTGACATCGTATTTAAGTCAGTACAAATGAGAGTTGATTGATTTGTTTTTGGCATCGAAGATGCATTTTTGTAGTATGTTTGGTTCGGCAAATTAGGTGTAGTAAAAAATTAGGAAATTAATAATACACTGAGGACATTTGAAGGTTATTTCGTTATCTGTTACATTAACGCAATTTTTATGAAATATTTTGTGGCAATCGACGCAGGTGGCTACATTTTTGTCAGGAGGCTTGTGGCAAAACGAACATTCTTGGTTAGACTGTTCGTTTAGCGCTTGGCTTTCGTAGTGTGGTAAATACATTTCTACTTACTGCGAGATTGGCAAGTTGTAAGGGCAGATGTAGTCCAGAAAAATGATGATATTAAAAAGAATTTTAAAAATGTTGAAGGCACGCCAGCCTCGGTTGACTTCTAGTGATTTTCAAGGGGATTTTGAATAAAATACAGAGCTTTATAATCCAAATTCATTTAGCCAATGTATTTATATTAAAATTCCTAAATAAATAACAATAATTAAGAATTTATAATTATAAAATTTTATACGTACTTTTTAGTTTGAAAACCACTAGGATCAATTACAATATTCTTTAGCTTTAATTAATTTTAACTGTACTTAAATTTTATGGACACTGCCAACTGTTCTTTTAGAATAAAATGACAGTTCACACTGACTATTAAATACAGCTATTTTACAACACTCTTCGTTATTTTCGTTAAATATAAAACAATTCGATAAATTGAATTAAGTGTTGCGAGACAGACCATTTGAAGTTAGGGTTTTTGGTAGTGGCGTTAACAGTGAACAAAATCTGAAAGCTTTAAAACGTGAATACTTTTCTTATTTTTTGTTTTTTTAATCTGTTTTCAAATTGGGAAAATCCGTTGGCAGTTTATTTGTTTGTTTAGTTATGTTTGAATTCATTTTCATTGTACTCGTTTATGGAGATTGACCTGTTAGTTGCTCTTTAACATTGCTAAGAAAATGTTATAAAAATACAAAAAAATTTAATTTGTGAAAATGAAAATGTCATTAAAAAACCTAAAGTATTCACTTTAAAACATAAAGTTGATATTGATTAGTGGCTTGGCCAGAAAATATAGAGTAGCCAAATGAACTTAATTCTCCAATGGAAAAAAATTGTCCTATTAGTTTTATATTGAATCTAATTTGTTATTATTAACAATGTTTAGCATTTTTACTTATTAAAGTATCATATTAAATAGGGTAATTTTTTGTTTTGAAGTTGGGTACGTGATAACGTGAACAAACTCGAAAGTGTGAACTGCCTTGGTAAAAATAGTTCACGTTATCGCGAGTTTACTGTAAATATTATGAAAATATTTGAAACTTGATTGCACATTAATCATTTTTGTTTATCGACAAATAATTTTATTTGCCAAAATCAATGACTTTTTTGTTTGCCCCTCAAAAATACGGCAAAGAAATATTCTGTTTTCGAACAAATATTTGCCTGATGTGACCGTACCTTCTGTCTCTCATAATTGTTTTCGTATACAGTATTTCCCGCACTTTTAAAAATTCTTGTAGGATAGTACTTATAGGGAAACTCTTGTATCGAAATCATACACCTGAGAGTAAATAGTCACGTGTCATTCAAACTGATAGAATTCTATTGTCTCATTTATGTCTCATTCATATCTCAAAACTGGCTCGTATTCGTTGATTTGGTCATCTTCTACAACTCGTTGTGGTGAACAAAGTTATAATTTGCTTGATTTCCATTTCACTTTGGGACCACTGCTGAATTGGTGAGGGAAATTAATTCGCAGCAGACTTTATAGCCTTAGTCAAAGATTACCAGTCAGAGACCTACACCAGGCTAGATTAGTATAACAACTTTATAAATTACGAAAAGCTAATATTGGTAGATTGCACGTTAGGAATTAATTTCTGAGATTAAGTTTGTTTCAGTTAGTTACGACTTCTGGATGATCAGGAGGGGCGAGCAGAACATTTTATAGAATTATATTGTGCTTTTCAACTTCTAACCCTTTAATGGCTTACCGGTTATATGGTTTTGTCAATGCCTTAAAAATTTCTATTCTAACTTACCCCTATAGAGAATCTAAAAGCGTTTAACGATTGCGGCAGTTATTAAACATCACTAATATCAGACAAAAAGTTTAGCACTAAGCGGATGCGTGTATACACACGTATTACGTTTTAAGCGGGATGCATATTCAGTACATTTTGAATCAAATATCAAGATTGCATAAGTTTCCATGCTATTAAATGAGGAATAATTATAATGCGGTTTGGTTATAGCCGGAAACATACTGTAGCTTATCTCTCATCTCTCTTTGTTTTATTTTGCATTCTGTGTGTACACCAATTTTCGTAAAATACTCAATCGCGTGCATTCTTTGTACCAATACATTGTAGTTTTAGACACTCAGTCGCTGTGACTGAATTTGTTTTTGTATGTAGTCAAATATATATTTGTTTGCTTTACTGTATTCCTGTACCGTTTGTTCACTCAACTTTGTCACCATATTGTCTGTTTGATGACGGAATCGAAGGACTTTCGAGAGTGTTCCTTTTCACAATAACCTCACATAAATTTTCAATGTACATCTGCATGTATGACTTACTTAGCGTCCGAACGTCATTTTTATGTTAACTAAAACTTTCTTGTATAGGGTTTCTTTTTTAAAATTATATTTTATTTTATTTCGGTTGAGCACCACAATCCGAATTCTCATTTTTTTGTTTTAGTTAACGACGCTTTATTAAATAAAAATTTTCGCAGTTATTTAATTAAACATGAACATTAAATATTAATTTAAGGGGTGTAAATTATGTTAAAGTTTATATAGAAAAAAAAAACAATTGTTGCGACCGCGATAATTTATTTGTATTCTGTATTTTCCTAACTCTCTTTCTTCTCTTCATCAGTTCGTTTTCTAGGCAACTGTCTTCTTTTCCTTGCTTTATTTTCTACACTCTTATACACGCATACATACATAATATGCATAATTGGTCATTACAACCCCTTAGTCAGGGTTACGACCTAACTTCTCACACCCCTGATGCTGTGTGTGTTGATTTTCTACATTAGTAGCGGGACTTACAGTTTAAAATCGATTCCGAACAACATATTTGAGAGAATCTCTTAATGGTAACTTTATTTACCTTCAGACTTTTTACCAGAAATCTGCTGAGAGAAAGGCGCCATAGATATTTTTTTATATTTCTCGTTTTGATGTCTGACCTGGAGTTTGAACCAATACAAACACTACCTACTAGAAAACGGCGACTTCTAGACTATCACTTAAGTAAATTAAGCAACAGTGTGCACGTCTCAGCCTTAACTCTCAACGGCTAATACTAAAAAGGCGAATACTAATGTTAACATTTCGCTACTAAATAAAACCTGAACCACTGTCCGTCAACAAAGTTATGACGACAGACAAAAGGCCATATAGTCCTTTTATTAACACGGACTGACTACATGTGGCAATTCATCTTAAATGTAAAAAATGAGATGCTGAAGATTTAAATATGACGAGCATAAAAATAAAAACAAGTATGTGAACTAATTTTAATTGTAATAGCATAAGAAAAAATATAAATTCATGAAAATGCAACATGATTGATTTAACAAGTGAACATAATCTGAACAAAGTTTTACAGTCGATAATGGCCATTTTGTTGAAGCAACGTTGCCAAATTATTTGTCATTTATTCAGTCTTTGCCGAATCATTGTTGGCAAGTATATCATTCAATACAACATGCAAGTGATAAGATTTTTTTGTGAAATTGATGCTGGTCTAAAATTCATATTCAGCGATGAGATCTACTTCTGTATGGGTGAGTATGCAGATAAAAAAACTGTGTCGATCTTACGACGATACCAATCCACATAATATCTAAGACTGTCCAATACATCCACTTTAACTTGTGGGGTTTTCTTAAGTCGCAAGTATATGCAAATAAGTCACAAATCACAGCAGTTATCAATTCCAACAGAACCCACGCCATCGCTAAAGTTAAGTTAAGTTAAGTTAAGCTATGCTCGAAAATCATGGAAAATGGGACATTTCGGATGTACACCATACAGAGAAGTCGCCGTAGTCTAGTAGGTAGTATGTTGGTTATTAGACGTAACGCCAGGGTTCGAATACACGGCCAGACATCAAAAACGAAGAATGAAAAAAATATTTTTTCGGCAGCTTCCTCTCAGCAGAGAGTAAATAAAATTGAATTGAAAAGTTTTTCAAAAATCGTTCGGAGTTGACTTTAAACTGTAGGTCCCGCCACTCATGTATAAAATTAACACACACAATATAAGTGGTGTGAAAAGCTAGGCCGTAATCCTGACTGAAGGGTTATAATGGCCAATTATGTATGTATGTAGATTATTTTCTTTGACCGTATTTTTCTTTCACTCAATATAAAACACCATTCTGTTTACACACGCTCTGCTATACTAGACAAATGTGTTAATAAATGATTGAAAAAGAGTAACAATAATGAACGATGATAAAGTGGCGAGCATAATAAGCTCAAAATATTTTATATTTAAAAATAAAATAAATTCTCACACTATCGACTAACTAATCGCAAAGTAACGCAAAATGCTATCCTCAAATACTTAAAAAATCTTTTAAATCAAATTTGTTTATTTATCCAGTTTTGCAGGTTTCGGCTTTTGTTTTTAAAATACCTTTACTTCAGATGTTTTTGGATTTTTTTATTAAATTTTTAAGTTTTTTAAGTTCTAGTGCAAATTTTTTTATGAAACTTCTTCTTCCAATTTGTGAAAACATAAAAAGAAAATTTTAATTGAAGTTGAAAATAACATAGTCGCTCTAACTAAAAGAAAATATTCTTCAAGGAGAATTGCGGGAAAAGTTGGCGTTTGTCATTGAACAGTATTTCCGCAATAAAAAAGAAGTTCAAAGCAATTCAAATATCCTGTAGGTCGCCTAAGATGTCTAAATTATGACGGTACTACTACTGTAGCGATTGTTACGAAAATATGAAGTTAGAACTTCGAAAACAATGGACTACATGATGTGCATTGGGAGGAATCGGCGTAGTTTCAGCAATATAACAGATATGTAAACGAGAAAAATTTAATCAACATTTAAGCCGTCTTTTATTTTTAAAAAGAACTAAGTTTAGTTAAAAGTTTTTTTTTAATTAGAGAATAGTCTTAGTTAATATTTAACATATGGATTATTTTAAATAAATCATATACAAATATAAAGTTCAACAGAGAATAGGAAACTAACAACGAATTCAAATAGGGTATTAGTTTCCTTAAAAATAAAAAAAAGGATTTAACAATTTAACATTTTATTCCATCCGCCTCTGCCACAGTCGCGCCCTTGCTCTTTGGTCACACCAATCAATGACAGGGATTCTCTGATTCCATAATTCCAAATAAGGCTGTCCACTACGCCGATCAATAAATAACTGTGTGATTAAGACATCCTTTTTGATCATTATTGAAACAGGGCAGGCGCTTCCGTTCTACAGAAGTATGAATAGAATGAGTGGCTTTTAATTTTGTCTCGAGAGAGAGGTCTCTGCAACTCAATAGCCTATTGAGATCATAGTAGCAATTATTGGCGAGATCCAACGCTTGATATCCAAACTGGCATAATTTTTGCTGTTGTTCACTGGCAACATTGAAATTACAGTTATCGACCGTAACTAGAAATACTATGGGCCACATGATTTTATTTGTCGACAACATACAATTTGTGTCGTCCGCATTCAAAGCCAGATTCATCTTGGCANGACAACATACAATTTGTGTCGTCCGCATTCAAAGCCAGATTCATCTTGGCAAACTCACACATAGTAGTACCATTCCACTTGGTACGTCAATCTTGTCGGGACGTTATTGTAAAAGTAATGTCATTGGCATTAAGACGAGAGTCTTCCAAAGAATACTCTCCATGACAGAGTTGAATAGGTCTTCGTACGAGATCATAAGATACGAAAATATCCTTTCTAACATTGACGGAGCTTCAGGAGTTGCTCAAAGTCATTCTGTTCACAGAAATTCTTTGTGCAGATGTTATTATCTCCCTTGACAATGGTAACCGAATATTAAATTGTGTAACAAAAATTACACGCCAACTGTAATGCGTTTTGTAAAGAAAATATTTTTTAATACTTAATCGATTAAAGTAATAGTTATGAAATTTCAAAAAAAAAAAACAAAAGTGAACTTGTTATTATATGACCGTATACCGTATCGTTTAGTGAAGCAATGTTCACATGTCCTGTTTGTTATTATAAATCACTGACTACTGTCTGGCAGTGTACTTTTCTTTCTATTTCTATGTTTCTTGGTCAATAAATTTTGTTATTATAAACGAGCTTTGCTTATCCTATTCTCGTACATTTTTTCTTTTCTTCAGTTTATTGTTCTTTTTTTCGTATAAATATTTGAAATAAAATTTTTTAAACATACTAATTTCTTCTCAATAATTAATATTGCTACTGGCTAATAAGGAAACTAAGTATTTCAATTAAAATAACATTAAAATATCTCTAAAATATATTGTATATTTCAATACAAAAAAAATGCATGAATTAAATCATTGAACAATAAATAATAATTTAAATAAAAATTTTAAATGAAGAGATTATACATCCATGTGTAGTAATTAATATTTAATACATTTTATAAGGGTAAATAAGGTATGAAGAATAGATGCAATATATTCTCTTTATTGATTTTCTAATTAAGATTTGTGTAATTTATTAGAATGAATTTCAATTAAATTACATTACTTATAAAGCTCCGAATAAAATAAATAATAATGATTTGTATTCATTATGACCCACAGACTCGGCAGCAAAGGCAACATGATAAATACTGTGAGTGCCCTCACCTTGTGAGAGGCATGTGTATCAACCCCAGGGGAAACTTGTTAAGTAACTCATCTTTCAAGTGTCGACCTACACTAACTACCTGAAGACGTGGCAAATCCCCACAAAACTCGCCATCCCTACACCACCACTCTGACCCACAAGCACTTCCTCTGCCACCAAAATCGTACGATTCCACCATTTCCCTCACTTCTTATTCTCCTTTGGAAATCGTGAAATCCCTAGCTGCAATATTTATTGGGTGTATAATTGACACATCTGGAAAAAGTGCCAACACTCCGACCTGCCAGTTTTACGCTCTTTTTGAACAAACATTGTTGGAATGTTCGTGTCCCTATGTGTGTAATAAAGCCGAAGATATTAGCTCCGGAGAGTTTTTTCGTGCCGCATCTCGACTTATGACTTAATCACATTTCTCTGCCTGAACATTAAATTATCTTTTCCACTAAACCCACCCACGTCGCTTTGCGCACACAAGCCCTCGCCCCTCCCTCCCAACCACAAAGAAATAAACCAGCCAAATCAAATAAATATGATTGTCATGGCATACAATAATGAAAGCAAAGGATGAAAAAATAAGTTTTTTGAAGAAGACATGCGAAATTAATCACCGGCCCCGTGACCGCTTGTATACCAACGCATCCTCTCAATATTTAATACAGCGGCATTGACCATTGTTCATAGCACAATCTGTGCAGACAGAATTCCAGACACATTGCTGTACTGCAATTCTTATTTAGTCGTCGATGCGCTTGCCGAAGCTTTGAGAAGAAAATCATCATGTTTGAACACAAAGATTTTTATTTAAAAATTATATTAGATATATCCAACAACTATGTATGTCTAAATTATTGTTAAAGCATTTATGGACGCGAAACGTGTACTTATGTTTATATGGTGACAAATTACACATCCACAATCAATAAGCAGAAAACATAGAAAAACACAGAACTAATTTCATTAGAACAATAACTGGATGTATTTATATAAATAAATATTCATTTATTTAATAAGAAAGTTTAACCAAAAATAAATTCAGATTAAAAAGTACAAGTACTATGACAGAAGTTTTATGAAGAACTTTTAATATAAAATATACAGGGTTTCATATTTTTAATATATCCTGGTCTATTTTTAAATTATAGCAGTAACAGTTTCTTATTGCTAAGTGAGCTTTTGCATATAAGGTAGAATAGAATATTAAGTTTTGAACAAATTTTGACAGCACCGGAAAAGCTAAAAGGTTGCCAGCACAAGTTATTTTTGAAACTTTTCACCAAAATTCCTCACAGCTAAGATTATCTAAAGTTGTAAAATGGTCACTGAATTTTATAAAACGCAGTTCTCTAAATTCGTCATCTAAGTAAATTTGAAAAATTGTGTATTAAACCTGTCAGAGGATTAACATTTCTATTTATAATTTTCAAAGGATCAAGACATTAGAACTCTTTTAAAAACAAATCGTTAAAATCAAATCGTTTTAACATTTGTTTACACATACACACAATTGGCCATTACAATAATTCAGTCAGGATTACGGCCTAGCTTCTCACACCACTTATGTTGTGTGTGTTAATTTTATACATGAGTGGCGGGACCTACAGTTTTAAGCGAATCCGAACGACAGATTTTTGAAAAACTTTCATGGCAATTTTATTTACTCTCAGAGTTTATGCCAGAAATCTGCTTTCATATTTCGTTTTCGATGCCTGATCGGGTATTCGAACCCAGACCTTTCGTCTACTAAACCAACACACTACCTACTAGACTACGGAGACTTCTTTGTTTACATAACTCAATGTAAAATGCCACACAATTTGCAATAAATTCATTTTTTTTTTCATTTGTAGTGAGCTTTGAGCCAAAAATATTTTGTTTAACAAAAACACCCATATAGACTTCTTCGTTGTGTAAAAATGAAGTTTTGTTTTCAAAGTCAACGTCGTTATTAAGACCCATGTTCACATATTCTGTTTGTATAAAATTGTCCAAATTTTTAAGTAAAGGCGTTGCAGCTCCTTTTTATTTACGTTATTTACAATATGGGAGTTCATTTATGTCATTCAACTTGTTTTTTTATAAATTGGGCGCTATCTATATGATCAATATTAAAGGCAAACGCAAAATATATTTTTAATGGTTCATATAACTCGAGAACTCATGCAAGTATAGACTCTAGTGAGAGGTGCAACATTTTTTTTTGTTGGTTTGTATTTACGAATTACGTTTTTGACTATTCGCTAAGTAATTATATCTATTGCGTACTAAGGACTCTACTTCAGGTAGAAACTTAAGACAAGCATAAGAAGAGCAAAGCGCAATTGAGTGACAAATACATTTAACAACAAATAAATTTGAAGTTTCATTCTTAAATAATCTGGCAACGGAATGATTTCTGCCTGTCATATTTGGATCACCATCTGTTGCGAATTCTAGTAAATTTCCTTTGTACAGTATTTTGTATTTTTCAAAATAACTTTTTTATAATATTGTTAAAGTTTCACCACTATCCAGTTCAATTGAGCCAAAAAATAGGTCTTGTACTTTATAATTTATAGTTACCCGGATTACTAAACAAAGTGATTTTGTATTGCTAATATCAGTGGATTAAGTATATTAAAAACGAATTGAAATTGTGTCCGTCCTAAAACGTTTTTAATAAGGCATGTAGTTTTTGTCCTGTCACAACCAAGACTAGGTGTTATTTTTGAATCAAGAACGCAGGATTTTAAAAATAAAGTTTAGTGATCCACACATGAAAACGGAAGGTTGTGTTCTGCAATAGACGCACTTAATTGGAGTTCTAACTTTTTACACCCCTCATCTTAGCAGTTTTAATTCCAAATAGTGATTCGATATTTGTTTGACTGCTACTTATAGAATTCGCTTTGCTTATGTGCTTTTGGGTTGATTGGTGTTTTACAAGATCCGCTCTGCCAGCACTTGCTTTAAGAATCGAATTGCATATGGTACACAAAATTTTTCATCCCAGATGGGCTTACTTTCCGTCTGTTTTCTTCTGAAATTAGAAATTTATTTTCAAAGTATATACGTTTTTATAAGAAAATTAATTTAAATAACTTTATCGTCTTCACCCGTAATTTCTTCATTTTCTGCTTCACGAGAATTGTAATTACCACCCAAAAGTGAAAGTAAATCCTCTTCTTTCAATAAATATTTTGTAAAAAATTTGGACCGTTGGTGCCTATTTATTTTAAAGTAAACATAATTAATAACAGTTGCAGGCTATTTGCTTAAAAGCTACTTAAATTTTTTACCTCTAATTGTGAAGCATCTTCTAGGTATTTTAAAATTTTTATTGATTCGTCCTCTGTCATTTTTTATTTGGCTTTTCACGTTTAATTCGTTTAGTTTGCTGAATGTTTCCATTGTGTAGTAACTTTATTTTTCAATGTTTTTATTTTACGATCAGCTGTTCATTTGCTTAAGTATGGTAATATAAACTATGGTTTTTAGTGTGGATATTTGACCACCCGTGGTAAAGGCTTTTGTGGGTATTTTGTTAGGGTATTGGTAAAAAAAATACCCAGACCATTTGCCAAGATTGTCAATTGAGCAATTGTTTTTAGTGAAATAGATAATTGGTCTGCACTAACAGGTTCAAGAATGATAACAAGTTCTCTATCGTAGCCTGTACACAAAGTCTTCTGTAAATTAATTTAGGTGCATTCGTAAGGAAATTCTGCTAACTGAGACTTACTTTTTTTTCTCGAAAACTGTTCTTGCCTGACCTTTCTCTGGTATTTGATGTTGATAGCATGCCTAGTCAATTAAGAACCGTAATTAATTTTCATTAGTTTCAGTCACGCTACTTGTAAAATAAAGTTTATTCACGAACGTTTTTAATATAGTCGATTTTATATGAAATCTATCTACAAAAAGTGGTTTATGCCGTATTTTAATTCTAACTCCTTTACATACTTTATGGAAGGTTAAGTAATTTATGAACAGCCTACTTAAAAAATATTTTAAGGTAGTATCTTTCTTTGATAACTCATGATATGTTCCTACGTGTTCTTTTTTGTATTTTTATTTTAAATTTTATGTTGTTACAAATTTTATGGTATTTAGATATAAGTACTGTTGAATTTTGTTCTATTTAAGTTGAATTCGTATTGACGTATGTAAACGTATGTAAATGTATGTAAACAAATTTTATTTGCATTGTGTTGTGTTCGAGTATTCTTTTGTTTTTCTCTGCTGTGTATTTTCCGGATCAAAAGAAAGTAAGTAAAAAATTAAATAAATTAAAATATATTAATAAAAAATTTATTTAAGTGGATTTTTTATCATCCAGGCATTCTTCTCGTCCAGGCAAATGAATACCTGTATANTCTTCTCGTCCAGGCAAATGAATACCTGTATAATAAGTTCTGTTTAACTTTAAGTTGGCGAGAAGAAGAATAGCGATTGGCGGGAAATAGCGGTTGAAATGGAATTTTGGAATTGGTAATAATTTTTCAATATTTTCTATTGGAAGCAGTTATAAAGGGGTGGACTTGCTTACGTTGCAGCTACGTACGAGAGATTAATAATTTTTTATATGTAGAACACAATGTTCTTCTAGCTTTTTAGAAAACGTTAATATTGAATTTTCGTCGCCACCATCGTCATCATCATACCCAAGCTTAGGCATTCCCTCTATTACAGCGGAAGTACGGTCTGAACCTCTTCCAAAGCGTTAACGCAAGGCAGGAAATATAGGCTTGACTGAGGCTCTGTCAGCCTTTAAGTCTCTTTGCGACGCCAGAAAGGCAAAGCTGGAGGAGGAGGAAAAAATCCCTTAGACGGGTTCGGGAGGATGGTGGTGGCGACAATAGCTAGCATGAATCCTGAGAAGCAGACGAGGGCAATCCAACGTGACTTTTTTGCTGATGGAAATGAAACGTGAACCATAATATACGTATTTCCATTATATTAATGATTTTATTTTTATATGAGTATATGTGGACCAGTTTAAAGGCTTGCACATACACATATAAAAATAAAATCATTTATCATTGTTTCATTTTCATCAGCAAAGATGCATGTGATAATTTTTTTGTGATTTGTAATTGTGATTTTTTTAAACGGTGCATGTTGTATATAATTCTTATTGTTTTTAGTTTTAAGAATATTTATATTAAATTTTGTTTATTTATTTATTTTTTAAGTTTATATTTTGTTTCTTAAATTTTTGGTATATATATGTTTAGTTTTCTTTTGAAATATAAAACAATTAAATAATTAATAAATAATAATTTATTATCGCGTTTTTATTTCAAATATGGTGGTTTAAGTTCATAATTAAGTTACTTAATATAGAATAGCATTACTAAAAATGGGTTAAATGTTAGTGTCGAACTGGGAATAATGTCAGGCAGTATATAAATCCTTTGATGCTGTAATGGAATTGCACCTTCGGTTGAAAAGTATACCGCCAAATTTTTTCTTAGGTCCATTACAGTTTGAGTGGCACTGCGGATAAGGGTTGTAAACGAACGCATAGGTCTGTTACCATTATTTCGGAGCTGTCTTCTCCAGTCTCCTGCGTGCAAAATGCCGTCTTCTAATTCCACATAACTTGCTGGACAATAAATAAAGTTTGTAAAACTGTACATGCCAGCACAATAATGTTCACATTGTCTGACGACATTTCTATAGTAGTTAACTAAACCAGTCTTAACGGTATCCAAGTTTGATCCTTGGTAATGGCGCATTAAATTCCTTAAAGGAAAGGCTGCGTCACATATAAAATAGTGAAGAAAATGATGTTCATATGTTGGACATAGTATTCGGTCTTCCATTACAAATTGTATTAAAGTCTTAAAGGCATTCAAAATTAAAACCATACCTCCATCACTTTGACTGCCATAGCTTCCCACACTAACAGATTAAAATATTTTTTATAATTATAATACATGGAACCAGACTTGTAGGGACTGTCTTCTCTACAATTTTTCTAATAATAATTTTAGTTTTATTTAAGTTATTTTAGCAGCAATGCGGTGAGTCCGTGTAAGACGACGATCAAGGTGAATACCGAGGCAGTTGATGTGATTTTGTTCTGGTATTCTTAAACCATTAATAAATTGGAGTAGTGTGGAAGCAAATATAAGTTTCCATTGGTGTTTATCAATGCAGTGTCATCCGCGGAGGTTGAAGGGTTAAACAATGAGCTTGTTGGCATGTCTGCAGTGAACAAGTATAAGAATGGCCCTAGAATATTTACCTGAGGAAAGCCAGCTG
>QOCX01001861.1:0-22385 GCA_005959815.1 Sarcophaga bullata | reverse complement strand
ATTTCAACATATCTTCAAAATAGTTGATCTATCCGTGTTATTTAATTTAATATTTTTAAATTTTTCCATTACTATTCTATTTTTTACAATATCCTTTAATATGTTATTTTTCATATTTATTTCTTTATAAAGATCTGCTATATATCTGCTTTAAGGGCCATTATTAAACTTGCCGTTAAAGTTGGGTTTAGTAAAACGTAACTTTAGCTAAAGTCACCTTTAACTTCTTTTCGTTATCACAACCTAATGATAAAATAAAGTTAACTTTTTCAAAAATAGGACAGTGTCAAAACTATGTCGATAACATTACCAAAATAAAACAAGTTCTTTTTTTGTGTTTCCCATTTTGCTTATATTTGAAGTTGCGATATTGAAAATAATATATAATATGGTAAAAATAAAATAAACTTAACTTTAAAAGTTACAACTAAGATGATCTTCCCTTTGACTTAACGTTCATTTCTATATTATTGTCCACTTATAATAACGAAAAAACAATTTACCTGCCCGTTAAAATCCTCCCTTTAGTTAACGGCAAGTTTAATAATGGTTCTGTATCTGTTTAAATACAAATAACTTATAATTGTATGAAATTATCAATCGTCCTTTGTACAGTTCATCATCTTTACAAATAACAAGAAGTCCGTATATATCTTTCCAACATACATACATAACATGATGATTATATGTATTTCTTAAATAAATTTCATTATGTTTAAATATGTTATATAGCACGAATCAAATGTTTACGTATTTTAGTATATGAATAGTTTAGTATAAAAACAATCAATATTTTTATATAATCTATATAATCTTTCTTATACAATCTTGTTTTCCACAAATTACATCATCGAAAATCATTATTAAACACGGTATTGCTTCAACCGGACTTAGAATTTGATTACTTTCCGAAAATGTGTAGAGATGTAATTCGTTAATTGGTTTAATTAATTTCCTTAAATAACAGTATTTCGATTGATATAGGCATTTTGAATATATATAGATATTCTAAATCTAAGTCCATTAGGACTTTCGATGAGACTTAGCCTAACATTTGTTTTCCGACAGTTCGATTGTTAAACAATTAATGGTCTTATTGTCTTTGGTAATATATTTGTAATATTGATTTTCTTTACTTTTTATCGACATTAATAAAGTGTTTGTGATATATAAGTATAAAATGGGGAGAGGATTCGTAAACGACTTAATAAACAAATTACCTGTTGAACTACATTAACCTGGATATAAATTTTTCGTTCTTAACAAAGCGTTTATCAAGACGAGATGCAGCATGTCGATTAGCTTAAAAAGCCTGGCAAAGAGGAAAAGCTGAAGATACTGATATTAAAGAACGCTCGAATGCGTGGTTTGTAAAGAATGGTATGGAAGCGGGAATATAATTTGGTTTAGGACTGAGTAAAAATAACTAAACGCAAAGGAAAGAGCTGAAATTGAAAGACATATAGTAAGAAACTTTTTGTGATTGCTGTAAGATATACATTGGAACTTCTGTAGAAAGAATAACCAGAAAATATAAATAATAGTGTAAAACTTTAAAAAAATGTGTTAATATAAATTTTGAAGGAAAGAGGAGAGTAAATATTTCCAAAATAAGAGTTATACCAGTACTAAATTAAGAGTTATATCAGATGCCTTCCAGTAATTCCAACTTTAACAACATTATCTATGTTGGGAGGCTTAGCTAGGAGGATCGGCTATTCTAAAAGCTATAAATAATATAAAAAATCGTAAAGAGCATCTTGCGGTAGCTACTCGTCATATGTATATGGAGTCCATAGCTATGGAAAAAGGATTGTATTTAAAACCATATAAGGCATAGAAAATCTGCCCAATTGTGTACTAACTGAGAAAGAATGTCAAAAACTTTCTTATTTCAGAGGTATTCTTATATGTAACTCTCTACGTTATTCCAGGAATCTAAAGTAGAAAATCTCGACAATTCAAACGGTCCCGGGACACATTGGGTAGCATATTAAAAAATTACAATTATTAGGAATATTTTAATAAATTTGGTGATTTACAATCGACACCTGAAATTATCAAGTACTTGAAACCGCCTATTGAATAGAATTATAATCAAAAACAACACATTAATACACTTAATTGTGTCTAAAGTTTCTTTTTAATGCGTACAACAATGTACTTTTTTATTGTGTTTTATGTTTTTTTTTCTTATATTGCATTTATTGATGTTTTATAATGTTCCTGTGCATACGTAGTAATACATACATACATACATAATTGGCCATTACAACCCTTCAGTCAGGATTACGGCCTAGCTTCTCACACCACTTATGTTGTGTGTGTTAATTTTATGCATGAGTGGCGGGACCTACAGTTTAAAGTCGACTCCGAACGACAGATTTTTGAGAAACTTTTCATGGCAATTTTATTTACTCTCAGAGTTTTTGCCAGAAATCTGCTGAGAGGAAGCCGCCGAAGAAATATTTTTTCATATTTCGTTTTTGATGTCTGACCGGGGACCGTAGTAATACCATCTTCTCTAATACATCCCTTGTTATCTAAGCAGCTAATTGTTAACTTACTAATATTTCGAATATAAATTTGATAAAACTGAGATCTAAATATATACTTCGAATTATAATACAATTTTTTACCAAATAAACATTTTTTAAAATCGCTTATACTTAATTTATTAGCTACATATTATTTAGCGCTCTTAATTTTCTTATTTTTTTTTGTACTTTATCAATTTTCACTGCATACATTTTAACTCTCAAACAACTGAGTTCCTCAATAACTTTTCCTTTACATTCATCTTTCATCATTCCAATATTGATTTGGTTGTTA
This sequence comes from Sarcophaga bullata, assembly GCA_005959815.1. Taxonomy (NCBI): domain Eukaryota; kingdom Metazoa; phylum Arthropoda; class Insecta; order Diptera; family Sarcophagidae; genus Sarcophaga; species Sarcophaga bullata. The sequence goes on along the minus strand of QOCX01001861.1, from coordinate 19,553 downwards.
ATGGAAAGTTGTGAACATTATATTTCGCATATTCCGATATATCGAAGTGTGTGCTAATATCGTTTCTAATATCACCGTAAACATCATCTGTTTTAATATCATATATGAAAGAATAAGTGTGCATATAATTAAGATTAAGATTTTCACAATATTGTGGTGTCATGTAATCATAATCAAAATTATACATTTTTCATTTTGATAACTCTAATACTAAAAAGCGAATATAAATAAGTTTATTACACTTAGTGTCGGATCTACTCATTCGCATGCCTACACTACATGTATAGTGGAATTTAAGTGAACTATGAACTAGGTTTAGAAATAAGTGCTCAAGCCCCTAACTTTTAACCTCTACTCTCCCATTCAATTACTATTTTAATATCTTTTCTTTTGTCAACATTTTCCATAACCCGTACACAGCATTATTCAATAATCTGAAAAATTCTGTTTAAATGTATTTTAGCCAATGTTCTATAATGATTATTTAAATCAATGTAATCTTTTTTACCAATTTGATTGATTAAATTGAAGAATTCCATATATTTGCTTCAAAATTAACACATTTTAAATACATTGCTATAGATTACGATGATATATTATGTTTGTTTTGTTATTTAAATCTCTTATTAATTTTTGTTGTTTCAAATACTTAATTTACTTAATTTCAACACAAAATAGTAATACTTTATGATAATTGTGTAATGTTATTGGATATTCCAAGCCCAATAATAATAATACATCCTCAAATTCCCCGTATAATAAAGATATACATATTAATATCGGTTAATAATTCCAACTCTATATATGTTGTTTTTAACATTACATAAGCCAGGAGCAATATAGTATTAAAAGGGATCTAAATTGTAAATGATTTTACAAACTTTACGAATATTAACATTAACACTGTACCAATAATTTTTTCATCCAATTTTGTTTAATTATACACGACAGAATGTTTGAATGTGAACATACCTCTGAAATAAAGAAAATATTATGCATAATATACCTGTATATATATTTATTTTGTATAAGATAAAATTCTGATACACCCATGCATGATATCATAACTTGGGGATTCCCTTTTTAACTGAAAATATTACAGTTTTATTTTCAGCTTGTTTTTCTAATTTTAGAGTTTAGTTTCAATTAATGTGTTATTAATTAAATTTATCTTTCATTTTCTTTCATTTTAATTTCTTTTTTTTTTTTGTTATATTATTTTTGTTTTCAAAATGCTTACATTGTCCAATTTTCTTTTTAAATAGTAGTATTTTCGAAAGCCTGAAACATATCTTTGATCTTAACATGGTTTGCTATAGAAAATCATAGTTCACTTTCCTTTCAATTCGCGTCGTGATTTTGGAACGTAACCACGACGCAAAGTGAGGTTTGGGTTTACATATATACATATCTATTTTTTAACTAATATGAGTATTAGAGCCCTGTAGTACTGGGTCAGCTTTTTCACTTACAGTGAATTCAACTCAATACAATGTGTAATAGAGAAAAAAAAAAACATTTAACAATGTTCTTTCTTTAAAAATTATCATTGATTACTACACAACATAGCAATAGAGTCAAAACGGTATATAGTAAATCAAAACTATGATTTTATTAAAATAAAAACACAGGTATTTTTTATTTTGTTTTCATTTCAAATTAGTAGAAAATGAAGAAAGCGAATTTAAAACCGATCATGTCATCAAGTCAAAATTCAGTTTGTATTTTATGCATTTTGTTTAAGGACTTTAATAAAGAATGTATTTAATTTTTTTGATTTTTTATACAAAAAAAATTTTTAGAAAAAATACTCTTAAGAGTGCAGGTATATATATTTTGAAACAAAAATGAACCAGCGCAAAAATATATTGTCCCGAGTAAATGTAAAATATTTGCAATTAAAATGAGTTCTCTTTATATAAAAATTTGCTTTTACAAACAAAATCTCTTTCATATAAACAGTTTTGCAGCAAACAGGATTTTATTTTAAGCGAAGTAGAGTTCCTACAAAATAAATTAAAATAAAAACCTACATATTCATTTGTAATTATGCTATTTTCGCAATAAAACGGTGTAGTTTTATCCAAATTCCATTGTACTTATAACTATATAGTAAAATCGTTGAATCATTTGTTTTTTAAAACGAATAAAAAGCAATACTCGACATTTAATTTTAATTGCCTACTTTTATAGGCAGTAACAATTTATTCTGTTTACTCGTCCACGCTGGAAAATAATTAACAAGGCTTAAAAGTTCCTTTAAATAAAATTAAGCAGTTAAAGGGTTATATCGTCATCGGATATAAAATGATGTTCTGGTTTTATTCCAAAGCTTTCCAATGAAAACTAATCGTATACCTTTTGCCTTTTATTGTCTAAGTCAGGGCAATCAATAGCGAAAACGTTTAGTTTCATTTTATCTTCACTATAGCCAATTAATCTGTTTCCCAATTATTAACTATGGAGCAATTTAAAAATTAATTTGTAAACGTTGCACCAGTAGAATTAACCTTTGTATTGTCTTCAGGTTTTTCATATTGTTACGAAAATGGAAATGGTGTAACATCGTTTAACATTAAAATGTTAAACAAAAGCTACAAAAACAAAACAACGGACTTGTTTACTTTATTAACAAATAAACAAAAATATAGCAACAACATCACTATTACGAAAAAGGGATAAACAAGTGTACAACAAGCAACAACAACACTGCAAGGACGAACGTAAACAAGATACACGAACAACAAATAAGAAAACATAAATAAATGTATACAACGATGTTTACATTAATGGTGATTTAGAGAAGGCGAAGCCTCGAACGTTGGTCTTCAAGAAAAATCATCAGACTGGTTACGTTGCTATACAAAAGGCAAGGCAAAGCAGGCAACGATGAAGTGAAGAAAGCAAGCGTGGTTTTTTTTATTGTATAAGGGCATAAACAGAGGAATAACAAATAAAGCAATTGTTTTTGTTAGAACCAGTTGTGAACAGTGGCACACAATATTATGCAAACGATAAATAATTTAATTGAAACTGAACACAAATGTATTTTTATTTTCATTTGCAATCTACGAGCTCATATTTCAAACGTTTGTAAAAGGTAATGACGTAATAATTGGTGTCAGAAATTGGACTGAAAAAATCTAAAAGTAAAAATAAATAAATGAAACTCTCCGAACTAAAAGTGGAACGGCTTAAGCGAGAGTTGGGTAAATTAGAGCTGCCAACAACGGGCGCGAAAAATGAACTCCGGAGGCGGTTAAGGGAGGAAATTCAGCAACGGAGCATCGATATCGATTCTTACAAATTCGAACACGAGGAGGAACGAGAATTACAGGCCTCTGCAAACCCCAGCGGTATGGACATAAATTCGCTGCTAGCCGCTATGACGGCACAAATGCAAAAGCTTGTTGACGACCAAGAAGCTTCCAGAGCCGAAAAACGAAAGCTATTTGTTGATGCACAAGCAGCAAACCAAAAGTTATTTGCTGATACAGATGAAGCTTTTAGAGCCGAAAATCACAAACTGTAAGCAGCAATTATGAAAAAATTAAAAATAGGGAGCAAAAATTTTTGTCAAAAGTTGAAGAGAGACTTGAGGCGACAACAGAGAAGCTGGATGAAATACTGGATGGAAAGCTAAAGTCAATGATGGTGAAGATGACGATGGAGAGGAGGAATAAGAAGTTAAGGACATTGCTGGTTATAAGACGGGACATGGTGTGTCGTATTTCCTAATCAGGTGGAAGCGAAGGGATAAAGGCTGACGATACCTGGGGGCCGGAGGAAACACTTCGTTGTCTTGAAATTATTGAGAGATATAAAAAGAAACAAAAACAAATGCCGAACAAAGGCTCTACACCCGCCAAAAATCAAGAAAAGACAGTCGACGAAGAACAAGAATGGCAAGTTGAAAATATTATTGATAATGCTGAGGAGAAAGGGAATAAAAAGATGAGCGAAAGTGGTAGCGAACTAGACTGGGATACTGATGAACCAGTAGGTGAAAGTGTTCCTGTTGCGATGGGTATCAGGAGGGAATGGAAGATCGATATTTCCTCACCAGTGGAAAAAGATAAAGATCGTGATTATGGTCCTACAGATTCACGACGTAAACTGAGTCGCTCAGAGGAAGAGTTACGTGAGCGCAAAAAGTCAAAGAAAGGTGGGAAAAGGAAGCGAAGCGGCTTAAAGAGTTTCTAGAAGACTACAAAGGCGAAAGGGATGATGGTTTATTTTACAAGGGTCAAGGAATGCAACGACGTCTGGCGGAAAGGGTTAGAGAGGCAGTTTTAGATGGAAACGACCGAAATAAAGAACATGAAAAATTGTACAGACCGCAGATAATTATTGATGTTAATTTGGAAAATTTACAGCGTAAGGAACGAGAACAGGAACTAGTCAGGGCTAAACTCATGTCTTCAGAAAAACGTTCAAATTGTTCACCCGTAACTTCTCAAGCATTCATCACACGGAGACCCAGGAAACCCAGGAGACCGCTCGCACGATTTCCAGGCCACAAGTAAGTAAAGTGCGAAAAATGGAAGCCAATTCGGGACGAACAGGCTTAAGTGGGCGGCAGTGTTACGAAAATGGAAAGGGTGTAACACCGTTTAACATTAAAATATTAAACAAAAGATACAAAAACAAAACAACGGACTTGTTAACCTAATTAAGAAATAAACAAAAATATAGCAACAACATCACTAAAAACAAGCAACAATACCGAAAGGACGAATGTAAATATGATACACGAATAACAAACACAAAAGCATAAATAAATGTAAACATCGTTGTGGTGATTTCGACTAGACGAAGCCTAGAACGTTCGCCTTCAAGAACCTTCATCAGACTGTTTGTGTTGCTATATAAAAGGCAATACGAAGCAGGTAGTAGTCAGAGTAAAAGTTCAGTCAGTTTTGTGTGAAGAAAGCAATCGTGGTTACAAAAATCTATAAAGCAAGTGCAATAATTGTTATGGTTTATCGCAAAGGGCATAAACAAAGGAATAGCAAATACAGCAATTGTTGTTAGAACCAGTTGTGAACAGTCACACGAAATTGTGTAAACAATGAAGAATTTAATTAAAACTGACCATAGAAATTTGTGTATATCTTTTTCTATACACCCAAGCGTCGAATTGCCTTTCGGTCTTTTCCAGAAGCCAAACTTTAGATCTGTCATTAACAAACGCTATTGCAATTATAATGCCTTTTTGTCCATGTAGTCGTAAGTATTTATATAATATCTTCTTACCTAAACTGTCCCTTATTAACGTTGTAGCAGAAACGCTGTCGATTTTATTCTGCTCAACTTCTATTGGCCCGTTGGTTAATTTTATCTATGAGTAGAGCGACCAACAGTTTAGAGTCGAGACCGAATGACATATTTTTCGAGAAACTTTTTATTTAAATTTTCTTGACTCAGAGGGCCATCTAGTAGGCTGCTGAGAAGAAGTCGTCGAAAGAAATATATTTTCATATTTTGGTTTGTTCTTGCAAAAACTCTGAGAGTAAAATAAACTTGCCATGAAAAGCGAGGTCATAAACCTGTCAATACAGCAAAAATAAACAAAATATTACACCTAAAAATTAAAAAAAAGTAACATTGTATAAATAACAGAATACAGTGAACAATAAAACTTTAATTCAGGTACCTTCAATTCAGGGTATTATATAGGATTAATCGGTAAAATTCAAATTTCAATTTGAAATTATCGTTACGTCAACAAATCTTTCAAAGAAATGTATGACAATTTTTTTCACAACAAACAATATCTAAAAGAATTATCAACTACAGTTTGTTTGTGTTTTGCCTCAATTAATCTTTTACATAGGTTTCTTTGAATTATGTAATGATATATTTTTTTTTTATTTAACTCTCAACGTCTTTGAAACAGCTATGTGGGATGTGGAGCAAAAAAACGGACAGTAAAAGTAGGATGACTAAGGAATATCTAATGAACATATTTGAAACAACGAACCGAAGAGTTGAAAACCTGACACCAAACAGTATCGTCTCACTTCAAAAAAATTATAATTGCAACGTCAAATTCTGCCATACCAAACTATGTATTTATCAAATACATAACATATTATTAAATAATAATAATTATTTAAAATAAGAAACTTTTAAATTGTTTTCATTAAAAACCTTCAGGTGTAACGAACGACAACTTTATTTTTTCTTTTACAACAATTTTAAAATCATTAATTTTAATTCTACAATTATTTATTCCGAATATATAAATTCTTTTTAATTATAGGTTAAACACATTATGATTTTGTTTTACTCTGTTACACTAGGATTTTTTGTTATTCATTAAAATTTTTAATACAAGAATCTATAACAGGCGTTTTTTATCATTCAATAAGTTATAAATCAAGTTCCTCATTCCGTCATTAAAATCTAATTTGTTACTGCTTTTATTCGACATTGGGATAATTTTTATATTTTATATATTTTGAACTGAGTCAGGATTGAGAGCACAAAATAAATTAAACCTTCATTAGCTCAAGTTGGAGCCTTAGTATTTTCAAACTCTGCTATAGGTAAATTTGATATAGTATAAAAGTCAACAAGATTTGCATTGCATTGCCAAATGAATATCTTCAATATATTTTAAATACACTTTTACATTATCCAAAAAAGCATCAACTTAATTTTTTTCAGTGAGTTTGTTTTGTAAGTCTGAGTTATCTAACATAAGTTTTTGCAACAATCACCCTAACCAAATTTTCTTTTACCTCTTTAAGAGTTTCTTTGATCTCTGTTTTATTGTCTTCACTTATAGTTTCAAAAAGGAATTTTACCTACTACATGTATGCTTAAGAATATTTGTTTTACACTGTGCGCTAAAATATGGCGAAATGACATTTATTATTGCATTTATTTCAATGATCTGGCTGATAACTGTTATATAAATTTTCTAAGAATCGTCAAGAAAGCCATGTTCCATGGTATTCAATTTTTAATTTTAAAAGTTCTCGAAGTTTTTTTCCCTTCAAACACTGATTTGTATTCTCGGACGTTTCTTAAGCCGTAATGGTCTTTCTCATCTTCTACTTCTACACCTGGTGCTTTTTTAAAAGATTATCACATCTAGTTTTTAATATTATTAATTCCGCGTTCTTTGATGACTTGAGAGTCAATATTATATTGAAATTTGTTAAAAAAAAATCTTATAAGCAGTCTCGCGTGCAGTAGAGTGGATTACATTATGATTATAAGTAAATATTGTGTGTTCTACCTTCATATAGACCAGTGATTTATCTCCTGGTTGACAATTCCCCGTTTTTTGTTCTTGTGCAAACGTCCTATGTTACTATTCCTGTTTTTCCTGTAGTGGATTTAAGTCGCATATTGAATTCCTAACATCATTTTTTAACATTCATATTGGGAATACTCTGATCATTATCTAAATTAAACGCTTTTACAAATGTTTAAAAAAGTTTGAAAGTTTAAAGTTTGAGAAAGTTTCGATGCAATTTAAAGATCTTACCTGTTCGCCATAGCAAACTTAAAGTTCAAGTCGATAAAAGTAAAATAATACACCTTGTCCAATTTCCAAAAGTCCTAACATTTTTCTCTAGTTTCGTATGTAGGAGTCGTGGTTTTGAAGGAGAACTTATTTTCTTTGAGGTAATTTTCTAGGTTTTCTAATAATTGTCTTGATCTGAGTACCTTATTCCTTCTATGATTTTATTACATAAACAACGATGATTACATTTATGTTGATTCCGAGAAGGTGAAACCTCGAACGTTGGCCTTCAAGAACAATCATCAGGCTGTTTACGTCGCTATACAAAAGTCAAGGCAAAGCATGCAAAGTCGGTGTAGCAGTTCAGTCAGTCCTGTGTGATGACGCGTTGCGGGTGAAGTAAGCAATCGTGGTTTGACGATCTCCGTTACAAAAATGTTCAGAACAATTGTGTAGTAATTGTTATTGTTTATCGCAAAGGGCACAAACAAAGGAATAACAAATAAAGCAATTGTTGTTGTTAGAATCAGTTGTGAACATTGGCACACAAAAGTTGTGTGATGAATAAAGGATTTAATTAAAATTAAACACAAATTTATTTTTATTTTTATTTGCAGTCTACGAGCTCATATTTCAAACCTTTTTAAAAGGTAAACATATCTTTGCTCCACAAAATTGCCCATACTAACTTTGTCACTATGGGAACAGACAATTCGGAACAAAATTTAAATTCTCAAATGGAAATATTTGGATGAATTTTTGACTTCGCGGTTTCAGTATGACTTTTGCAATTTTCAACCAGTGAATCAGTGGTACTGATAAGTCAGCCTTGAGGGGGTATTTCTAGTTCGAGAAAGAGTGTTCGACATTGTCCTACTCGGTCATCAATCGAGATTTGTTTTTGTTGCTCGGGGGATCAAAAATTCTTAAACTCATTACCTGAGCAAAGATTTTTGTTTGTAAAGCAGAACAACCTATGTATTAACTGTTTAGAGGTTGTTCAATCTGCAATTTGAGACATAAAGTGTTTACCGCGAGGTGTCTGGATCATCTCAGGAATTTGGGGTTTTGTATGCGACAAGTTCTAGCCGTTTGGCTAAGCTTGGAAGTAATGTGGGGAACTGTTTTGCTGCCACATCTAGGTGGATTCTATTCGGGACAACCATAGTTGATAGTTGCCGTCGAGGGCATATGTTTAAAAGAGGGGCCCTGATAGATTCCGGACCTCGGGCACCTTTTATTTCGGAAAACTTGCAAAAAAATTAGGATTGCCAATAGTTCGGAAGAAGGCTCAATTTTCGGGTTTGAACGGAGTTTCTACGGGTACAGTTCAGAGGCAATGCTCGTTTGTCCTGACTTCGCCTTTGGACGATAGGTTTAAAGTAGAAGCAACGGGTTTAGTACTACCCAAATTGACTGACATGTTGCGCAATTCGACGGTTGATATTTCGAGATCAGCAGCCTCTTCGGGGATTTCATTGGCTCCGGCATGTTTATGTCTGACGGTCCAAACTTTCCATCCTTGGTGACATAAACAGGATTGTTTAATCGATGCTAAATTGACAGCAGAGGGCGCTGCAGTCTAGAATTGAGCTTTTAATATTTTAACATTAGTATTGTTTTTGGGGTTAAATCTTTTTTTTTTGTTTGTTTATTAGTTATTAGTTATTAGTTTTTTCATAGCTTAAAGGGATTTAGAGCTCCCAAAATTTGAACTGTAATTTTATTTTGAGGCATTCGGCCATTATTTTACTTTGTGAGAAATAGATAAGTTAACTACATAAAAAATAAATAAAATTGTTAAAGAAACAACACTCTGTAACAAATAAAAACTCTTGCGAAGTATAATGTAATTAATTTATTCACGCTAGATCAACGTCGTCTTTGTGAATTTTGTAAAACATTCATCTTTTCGGATGAAGCTCATTTTCATCTTGGTGGGTACGTTAACAATAAATTTACGGACCGAGTTAATTTGACTCATTAAAAATTTGATCACTATATATACATTTTAGTTAAGTAATGAAATATATGTAAACGTTCATTCGTCTTCCAAACTCACACCCCTTCATTTCACTTTATCGAATGTGGTATACCTATTTTCACGGTTGTGAGCCAATTTGACTCATAGAATGGTTTAATAGTTTAACAGCCTGGACAACAGTCCAGTCGCCTGTGATTTTGTTTCAGTGTTTGTTACTTGTTTTCACTACATTATTACCCACTTCTACCAAGAAAAATATGGGAAAAATTTATAGAGAACAGTCAGGTTTGTTACAAACCTGAAGCAAATATAACGATCAATGAGCAATTATTCCTTACTAAAGCTAGATGCCCATTTACGCAGTACATGGCGAAAAAACCGGATAAATTCGGCTTGCATCCAATGTTAGAAGCAAATATTTTGTAAACGATTTTCCGTATTTGGGCAAGGACGAAACCCGAGGATCAAGCATTTCCACGACACAGTCTTCTACAAAACTGTATAGATCTGAGAATTGTATCCTGACCATTTATAAAAGCAAACCTAATATAAAAGTTTTACTACTAAGTACAAAATATAAAAATATAGCAATTGAAAAAATAAAAAAACTTGTTCCAGAAACAGTGACCTAATATAATAGCGCCAAGTATGACGTTGTTGTACTTGACCAAATGACCCGAAAATATAGCGTCAAAGCAAATTCACGCAGATAACCTCTACGAGTTCCCTACAACATTTTAGATTTAGCAGCTATCAATGCTTGCATTCTGTATAAAGAGACGACTCAAGTAAATATTTCACGAAAAGATTTTCTTTTCCAATTGGCTGAAGAGCTAAGAAGTAAATATAGAGAAGTCGAGAACACTTCCATTCTAAAGACAGATATTTATGCTACTGTCGCACGGAAGAATTGTCAAGTTCGACAATCATGCAAATGAAACAGATTTTCAAATGTTTGTACTAAATGTAATAGAAATGTTTGCGGACATATAAACTCAAAAAGAGAGTTTATATAAATATTTTCCATGAATTTTTTGATAATAAGCATTTCATTTAAATTGATTTGGAACTAGTTTCTTTGGAAAAACTTCAATTTTATTGTGAGTCAAATTGGCTTTCTTCAGTAAACATAGGTATATAATCAACATCCGTAAATCTAGTGTTAATATGCAAAATTGCCTTATTAGGGTCTTAGAAAACCCATACGTGGTTTTACAGAATCCAATGCACCTATTACGAGAGGGGGTTGTGTGAGGCGGGGGCAACATTGTCCCATATTTCTTTGAAAAAGTATTTGTACTAAATAAATGTGTTTTTATATTTACGGTTTCTTCATTAAAATTATTTATCTTCTTTATTTGTTTGCTGACCTTATTCTTCAGATTTTTTTCAAAATATTGTTTTCAATTTTAAATTCTTTGTTACTTCATTATAGGGTGAACTAGATTTTTATTTACCATTTTTATATAGATTAAACGTTGTAATAGTACTTTCTAAATTATTTTCATATTTAGAATAAGGTAAATTAGATATTGTCTTGTAACTAATACATATTCAACACTATTATACTCATAATCTTTATGACGATTATTATTGAAAGGAGAAATGTTTATATAATTTCCCTTAGATTCTTTAACTGAATTGTTTACAACTTCGTTATTAATTTTACTATCATTATGAAAAGAATCGGAAAAATCTTTATTTTGTAAAGAATGTTTATTTAATTTTTTATTCTTATTATTATCAAGTTTTTCAATTATATGATTTAAGTGCTCTGTGATAGGCTTAAACCTATCTTCTAAAATATTTGATCTAGTTTTGTTATAGTCTGAAACATATCTTCCGATATATATGCTCTATCAACATTATTTAATTAAATATTTTTTAATTTTTTCTTTAATACTGCTCTAGTTTTTACAATATTCTTTAATAAGTTTTTATTATTATTATTTATTTTTATTTCTTTATAACGATCTAGTTATCATCTGATTTATATCTGTTTATGATCTGCGAAATATCTGTTTCCGATCTGTTTTACATATGCTTATGATATGCTTTATAATTGTATGTTAGTCTTTATCGTGTCTTTGCGCTAATTGTCCATATATAAACCAGTTATTTTCGTATTAATAACTTATTAAAATTACTCAACAAAAACAATGCTCGCAGGACAACAGGTTTGCAATATGGGAAATTATATTATTCCCAAGAGAAAAAACAAAAAAAGGCTCTATACCTTTCTCTGAACTTCCAAAGCATCCTCAACCTATTCCTAAATATCGTGATGGTGAATGATGTGATATCGTGATGGTGATGAATTTAGTTAATGTTCGTGAATATTTGCCAAATCCTATGCGATGCAAGACCTGTTAAAAACTTAACTACACAAAAAATTATTGCAAAAAACCACCAATTTGAGCACAATGTAATATTGTTCTTCACACCCCTAACCAGTGCACACGCGTCCAATCTGCAAACTATCTTGACGAGCATCCCGCTTCATCAAATAGATGCACTTAATTCAGCATGGCCTATCATGAAAAATAATACACCAATTATTTCACCTAATACAACGAAAGCCATTACTACTGTCTCATACTCAAGAGAACAAAGCCTTAAAATCGCGATTAGTAAAGCAAATGTATGTAAATAAACGTAATGATTGGGAAACATACAATCACCGCTATAAAGCAATCAGCCCGAAGGTCTGAACAAATTGTTTACCCATTAACAGTCTCTCGCAATGAGGCAAAGCTGTTCTCCAGACTAAGACTCGGTTATACCATAACGACACACCAATGTTTAATATCGAAGGAAGACAAACCAATATGCAATTCATGTAGTATCCCACAACCTGTAAGAACACATAATGTGAAGATTCAAAATTTTTGGACATTCCACTACTAGCTCGCTGCTTAGTATATCATTAATTAAAAATATCCCTAAAATTTCTACATTTTTAAAGAATAATATTTATAAAATCCAGAGTTGAGAGCCTAGTTGCTCACACTCGTACTTTAAATTATATAATTTCATTTATTGTATTATATAATCTTCAATAATAATAATTATTATTATTGTATGAATTTATCAAACTCTACGATATCGACCTTTTTTCAATTCATCATCTTTACAAGACAAGAAATCTATATTTATCTTTCCAACATATATTACAAATATCTTAAAATTGTTTAAATGGAATATCAGCAATAAGATGGTCATTATATATATATATATATGTCTTAAATGCAAAAGTAATCTCTTGTAGAATCATCATCGAAAATCAATATTGAATACGATTTCGCCGAACTTGATAATTTTTCGAAAATGCATAGAGATTTAGTTCAAATAATTCACTTAGATAACATTATTTAGGTTGATATAGAAATTTTGAATATATATATATAGTCCATTAGGGCCTTCGATTATTGATTGTGGATTGTATGTAAGGGGAGTGAGCGGTGGAATTTCAGACGTCTTTAAGCTTACATGCTCTGGAACTATGCAAATAATTAAAGTTGATTTCTAAATCAGCACAATAAAAAAACAAAACATTATCCTTTTGTTCCGAATCAGAACACAATATATTTTTCAATTTTATTTATACCAACATAGATTTCATGGTAATTAATTTTACAATATTAAAACCTGGTCAAATGCCCAAAAAATTGATTGTATTTCAGTTTGTTTTTATTTATGGAGGTCTAAATCGATCTAGAATTTATTTATTTACGATCAAAGAAAAGTGTTACTAATATACGCTATTTTGTTTTTCATTTCAACATACATACATAAAGTTATCGTTGACTCAAAAAATTATTAAATGTTTTTTTACATATTTGGTGGGAGCTACTTTGGATTCATACATTTCCTCACCTATTAATAACAAACCTTTTAATTTTTCAAAAAATAGCTTTATGTCTACAAAAACGTTGTTCCCTTTACTTCTCATTTAAATATCCTTTAAGAACATATATATAAGGCATTGGATTTTAATAAAAGAATTTCTTAAAATTAAATAATTTTTGAGTGTAAACCTGAAAATAAATGTTATAGCATCCGCTAATATGTGCACTCGCCGCTGTCTGATCGACGACTAAATAAAAGAGCATAAGCAATGTGTGTTAATTCTCTCTGCAGAATTGTGCTATAAAATGGTAACCACTGATCTAGACGATTCAAAAAAATGAAAAATAACAACATAGGAAATGTTAAGAGGCTAAAAATTATATAAAAGTTAATAAAAGTAATGGCTTAAGTTCTGTTGACAATTTGCGAACAACTCGATGCCAATCCTGTTTTTGTTGCTAAAGGTGGGAGTTATACACCAACTGACATAAACATGTCGGCGCCATTGCAGTACTGTAACCAAGAAGGACATCCTTCCACGAATAACTAAAAAAAAGAAAAAAAATCAAAGGAAAAAATTTATATAAGTTTCATATTTCAGAACAATAGAAAACTAAAAACTTTCAATTCTGATCCTCCAGTCAGAAAAGGGCTAATATCTACAGTATCATGGTCAAAGATCGTGTAGCGAGTTTTTGTTCCTCTACCAAATAGGAATTAGAGCTTCCGACGAACTAGGCCTTCCGCTCTCTTGACCATTGGACGAACTCGGTGCACTGGTAGAGTACTGAGATGATTGAGGTCTGCGGGACTAGTGGACGAGTTACGTCCCCATCGATGCTTTTGTTCTCTAACATTCCCAGGGACAGACGGTCTATTACCCAGTTAATGAAAACCTTTAATTCGGCAACCCGAGGTTGAAACAACCCTAAATAAAAACGCTTTGTCATTTTTATTGGATTACTTCATGGTCCATGATACTGTAGACTAAATTTGTTTAAAACAACCAAAATATTTAGTTCATTGGAAGAATTACAAGATTCCCAGTCGGGCTTGTAATTGTTGTACATTCATTTGTCAAATTCACAGCTTTTAAAGCCGATTAGTTGTAGGTCATTCGAAAAGACCTATCTATTCCACCGGATTTTTTGGATTCATTTGACAATATCCAAGCCCTAGATAATTCGGCTCCAAAATTTTGTCAGACTTTTTCCTGACCTCTATTCTTATGTAATCTGAAATATAATTTGAGAGCTCTTACGAATTCAGCTCCGGTAAAGGCCGGGTTACATTCCAGCCAAGTGCGCATTCTTGTACCATTAGATTTCCCAAAATATTCTTCCTGACATCTTCTAACGAAATCCCCGAAAAGGCTACTGATCCCGAAACATTAAACGTCAATTTTGGTAACATCTCAGTCAATTTGGGTAGCACTAAACCCATTGTCTTTACTGTAAACCTATTATCTAAAGGCAAAATCAGCGCAAACGAAGTTGTCTCTGAACTGTACACGTAGAACCTCCATCCAAAAAGAAACTTTGACATTCAAATACGAACTATAGCATTCCCCAAAAGAATCTGCTTTGATGTGGCAGAAAAGCATTCTGCACATCACTACCAAGTTGACAGCACGACTAGTACTTGTCGCATCCCAAAGTTCGAGTTCCTGAGAAGGTCCAGACACCTCGCGGTGCAGCCAAGCGTGATGTCGCTTGAACAATTAAAATTTTTTCTCTATTAATTAAACTGCGACTAACCGCGAAGTAGTTAATACACAGGTTGTTCTGCTTTACAACCAAAAATCTTTGCTATGGTGATAAGTTCAAGAATTTTGGCCAAATGTCTATTAAATGATCTCCCGAACAACAAAAGCAAGACTCGGTTGATCACCGAGCAGTAAAAGATCGAATACCTAGACATAATTTTATGGCTGACCTAGCATTACAATTATTCATTGATTCAAAATTTCGGAGGTTATACTGAAACCGTGTTGCGTAAGTAATGGATCGATGACATCTCAGTTTTATTCACATAACTTTGTAAGATCTCACCCATCAGATCCACAAGAATTATATAGCCCACTCCACAGTTACCGAAAAGTTCTCGAGCAGATCTGCAATCATCTTCTAAGTTCATCTTCTCACTAGTAACAATAGCTTCACATGCGCCCTTAATTTTTTCCTATAAAGTCTTAAACGCCTCTCTTTGAATTTCTATTGAGAAGGAAGTATTACCTTCCAGAGGAATTGCGTTAAAATCTTTCTCGAAATCTAAGAATAATTGAGAAATTTTCTCAAAATCATAAGTTTCCTGGGTTTTTGCATCTTAAGTTATGAAAACGAGGCAAGGTTAAACAAATAGTGTAAAAACTTACTGGGCTAATACGAATGTCAGGACAATTCAGTTTAAGTTAACCTTTTGAGTAAAACTTGCTAAGATTCTGCGACAAATTCTCAAATTTGCAGCTCCAAATTAGCTCTAAACTCAAACTGTAATATTGGTTTAATGGTTATAAATATTGTCAAAAACTGTATTATGAATTAACCTGAATAATAAGCCGAGCTTGTATAAATGAAAATCATACCTATGCTTCGACAGATTATGAAACAGCCAGATTTTCAGCCCAAGTATGTTCAAGAAGATAAAACAACATTTTTAACCAAAGTTTTAGCAGTAAATAATAAAATATTTGTTAAAATTCATACAAAGATGAAAAGATTACAATCAATTATTCCGACCTTGATTGATGATTCTACCAAAGTTCTTATCGAAAATAAATTCAATTTAAACAAACGGGTTATAGTGTGAGGGTTAGTATTAGGGTAAGAGGGGATAGGGTAAATAGGTACATACAAACCTTTTTAATATAATTTGTCTATATGTATATAAATAATAAATGTGGTTAATGTTTTGTTGGTAACGTTATAAATAATGTATTTGTTTTTATTCAATAATAATTTACAATTTATTATAACTTAGTTCACACGCGCAATGCTTTTATGTAGTTGTTCGTCTTCTACGGATCGATAATCAACTGATCAACAAGGATTTCTATAATTATGTTGAAGCTGTTGATGAATATGTGTATATGTGTATATTGTGAATGTTGATGTATATGTTGATGTATGCTGGTGATGTTATTTATTGTGTATAAATGATATTGGAAGGCTGGATTTCAGTTGAGGGTTACCATTGTTTGTTCACTCGTGTGAACATCCTCCCGGAGCGGTAATCTGTGAAAAAACAATCATTTTTATGGGTTTGATAAGGAGTAATGGTAGTGTTGGGGAAAAAAAAGTATTCAAATACTTGGGTAAAGGGTTCTGTCCTAAATGGATCACATGACCAACCAACCAAACGTTGAGTTCTGTGCAATTAAGGATCCCGTTCCGATGTGGATAACGTTGGGTTGCAATAGGGTAGTATACAGGTCGCCGCCAATCTCAATAGATACAGGGGTGTTATCATGGAATTTAGAGTCAGCTAAGGATATTCTACAAAATTTATTCTTAATTTCTGGGTTCATTTCAACAGGGTAGAGTGTCCTGGGCAAATCTGACACCACTCTCATACATATTTCATAGCCAACGGAATAACTAATGTTTGGCTCAATTTTTACTTTCACATAAGTTTGGCCTTCAATTTTAGGTTAGGCCGTTGTTCCGAACCACTAATGCCGCGATGGTAGTCGTACTTATGGTAGGGTTAAGGACGACCCTCAACTGTCTCCCATCAATATTGACCCTAGCAGTTGGTATAAATGTTTTTGTCGAAGTTGGCATGATCAATAGCGCATTTGTGGATCTGCTTATCATTGTTCTTGATACGGGTATTGGAGCTGCATCTCGTTTCTCGGCGACAATTGGTGCTAAATTTTTGATAAGCCAGTGCAAGGTGGAATGATGTTTACCGCCACACTTATTGCACCTTGCGGAACTACGGCACTTTTGAATCAAATGATTCCGAGCCAAACAATTTACACAATAGTGTAGCCTGAGCACGTTGCAGTATTTCTCTGTCAAATTCATTCCGTCGAAGACAGTCGCTTAAACGGTGGTTAGCCTTGTATATACCATAACCGTAATACCTCCGGGTTTGCTCACGTTCGTTACCGCGTTTATAATGTTCCGATTGTTTGGCTGGTCCGTTGCGGTTCTGATTCTTGGGTGACATCTGTGAATTAAGAAATATATTTTAGTGAAAGGGAAGGGAGGATTCGTTAACGCCCGAAAAGTGTGGTTGGTCAATTTCGGATGGATAATATTACTGGGTTTAAGTGCGTAACTAGCTAAGTAACAAAGTTAGTAGTCAGAGTGAGTAATGGGTTATGAGCAAGGGTGAAATATGGAAGATTATCTGAAGGAGTTTATTAAGTGTGTGGATAGGACAACGACCTTAGTTATGGGCCGAGTCAATGTTCCGGTCGATGTCTGTAATTCGATTACCCTAGGCAGTCCATCGGAACCTGGGTAAGTCTTTGTTACTCGCTAGAGTAGCCATTCGTTCGAGGGTAGGTTGTCTTGTTTAATAACGACAATGTCATCGACTTCCACAGGACGTTTAGGGTTTCTCCTTTGCCATTTGTTCGCTAGGGTTATATTCTCATTACTAGAATCGGGTTCAGCGGGTGATAGTAAGGGTGAGCCAATTAAGAAATGACCTGGGGTTAACGGGTTAAGATCTTGAGGGTCTTCACTTGACGGGCTTAAGGGTCTTGACTTGAGGCATTCTTCTATTCTAGCCAATAGGGTTGCTAGTTCCTCAAAACTGTACTGGAAATTTGCCAGCTTTTTGATACGGTATTTGAAGATCTTCACTCCAGCTTCCCATAAGCCTACCATATGTTGAGCTCCGGGTGGGATAAGGTGCCACGTCATGTTTTAGTAGCTGTGGGTTGGTATAACCAATCCCTTCAGTTGTTTGAGGAATTCCTGTCGCTGTTTTTTAATTAGTTGGCTAGCTCCAACGAAGTTCGTCCATTATCGGAATACACAGCGACAGTATGAAATGGTCTGCTTGGGTACGTTCTTTGGGTAATGCAGCCATAAATTGGGTAGTTTGGCGATTCCTATATTTTATGCACGGTACGCACTTGTTGATTACAGAACTGATAAGATTCTGCAGTCTCGGAATCCAATAACTCGAACGAATTATTCGTAGCATAAGGCGATTTCCGCCGTGTAGGGTTATAAGGTGAACGTGTTGGGTTAATAATTTAGCAAAGGCGCTTGAGTAGGGTAGTAAAATAGGGTGTCGTTCATCGTATGGCAGGCTATTGGAATTTGCCGATCTGCCGTTTGAGCGTATGATATTCTTTGTATATAAGAAGGGTGTAAGTTGCTTTTTTTGGGTAAAGGGTTTGATCTTTTCAGACACGAATATTCTTCATTGAAATATTGTGTCTGACAAAGAATTATTAGTCTATCACGGGTTGTTCTGATTTCATGTGCATCAAGTTCAATACTCGGGTGGGTTAATAATCTATTGAGTCTTTCGTCAATAGATTGTGGATTTTTTCGATCCAGAACTATGCTGTCATTTCGAATTCCATTTCTTCGAGTAAATGATGCTCGATGACAAAATCGATAGACATATGACAATATTCTAATAGCTTTGGACCATTTAGAAAATCTTTCCAAAATGTGTTTGGGTTAACAGTAGTAGAAAACGACTGACAAATTTTAGCTTCAGCTTGAGTTTCGGAGGGTAAATGTGTTGTTGGCCACTTTGTTGGATCTTCTTTCAACCAAATCGGTTCATTCCCACCATAGCTTCTTGTCCTTTAGTTCGTCTGCGTTGCAACCACGACTGGCAACATCGGCTGGGTTGTCGTAAGAGGCAACGTGACTTCAGTTCTTGGTTCCTACAGCTTCGGCTATTGCAGACACACGGTTTGCCACAAAGGCGTTCCACGTAGTCTGAGGTTTGTTGAGCCATGCCAAAACTATTGCGGAATCCGTCCAGAAATATATTAGGAATTGTGTTAATCGCAGCTGGGTAATATTCTGCGCCATTTTTGCCAACAACATTGCACCACAAAGTTCTAATTTCGGTAATGAAATGACCTTGATAGGTGCAACTCCCGTCTTAGTAACGAGTAGGGTTACGGATATAGTTCCGTTTATAGGTATAACTCGTGCGTATAAAACCGCAGAGTATGCTTTATCAGAGGCAACTGAAAAGCCATGAAACTCAATTTTTGCTGAAGGTGAAAAATTTATCCATCTAGGAACCCGAATA
>QOCX01001860.1:0-13582 GCA_005959815.1 Sarcophaga bullata | reverse complement strand
GTTTCTTTCTAGAACATTGGTAGAAAACTGTGAAAGTTTGAGCAGGGTTTTGTACCAGACGTAACCTAAGTACTACGTCCATTATCTCTACACCATTTTTATTTAATTAAATTTAAAGGTAAAGCCTTTAAGTGAAAGTCCAATGAGTATACGGCCAACTGTAAACCATATTGGATCAGATTAGTTTTCTTTGTGATATTGTACGAAATTAAATTAAATTTTTAATTGATTTGCAAGAAGTTTTTTTTTAGCTTCTCCTAAATGAATTAAGTGTTTATCAGTTGTAGTGGGTAGTACTGCAGTAAGTTGGGCCAGAGTACTGGAGTAACTAAAATTATTTAAATTTTAATTTGATTTATTATCGTTAAATCTAAACTGCAAATGAGAGAAATAAATTTCATGACATAAATCACTAATGTATATGTAACTCATGACTTAAACATCTCATATAAAGTCTATTTATGGTATAACACATACAGGCAATATTTACGCACCAAGGTTAAGAAATTTCTTCAAAAAAAAAAAAAAAAAATTAAAATTTCATACATGTTATTGTATGTATGTATGTATGTATGTATGTATGTATGTATGTATGTATGTATGTATGTATATGTTATATGTGTATGCATGCATGCATGCATGCGCTTATGTATGTATGTATTGTAGTAATATTTAATTTGTCACAATCATTCATTTAGTCAGTCATTCAACCGTAATATTTCAGGCGTAAAATAAGTTCTGTTTACCATTAATTTATTCTACATAATTAAAATTACTGGAATTTATTTTTTTTTCTTCCTTCTCCTTCTCTCCCTCTCCTCTCTCTCTCTCTCTCTCTCTTTCACTTTTGTTTAATGTCACCAAAACTCCTGAACACATTTCAGTCATTCATTCAACGCCACTTTCACATAATCAGCATCAATCTCATGCAAAATTATTATCCATAATGGCTGTATCCACAGATGGATGGAAAAATATGGAACGAATTTCTGTTATAAGCAATTAAACGAAAAATTTTAAATGCTTTAATCTTAATTTCTGGCACAAACTCTAACAATAACTAAAATTGGCATGAAAAGTTACTTAAATTTGATGTTCGAAGTCGACTTTAAACTCTAGGTCTGACCACCGTTCATGGATAAAATTAATACACACAACATGGGTGACGTGAGAAGTTAGATTGTAATCCTGACTGATAATTTCTGACCTGATAATTTCTTCATTTTCTGTTCAGGCATATATCGGCTAGACCACTTATCGGTTTAAATTTTATTCTGCCACAAAATACCGTGTATTATCTCCACTGAACGTAATATAACACTTAAGCAACGTTGAAATTTATTGGCTAAATGAGAAGTCGCACTTCGTGGATTCGATTCCTAACGGAGGTCCGAGGTGTTTTGTAATTCACCGATTGCTGCCATAAATCATAAACGATTAAGCGAAATAGAAAAAGAAAGTGAGAATTAGAATGCAAAAATTCGAAATAAAAAAGTGGCAAAGGTCGTAGGAAAGAAATTTCTGGAACATAAAACAGCCTGAAATTAACTAATGGCATAACCTTTGAGGACTGCGGAAACGAAAACTCAAGAAAAATCTAAATTGCACGATCTCAGTGACCAGTTTACTTTACCTCAACGTGAGATGACTATGCCTTCAAATCATTCGTGCAAAATATGCATTAAGACATGAGCTATATTGCACTTAGCGCTGATCACCCAGAATACTCTGCTGGAAGATCCTATATTAGGGAGTCGGGCATTAGAATTTCGTGTAGACTTTCTAACACAGAAGTGTAATTACAGTTGAGATCATTATTACACTGACAGTTGAGCAATATTTTTTTCTACTAGAAATTTCCTAAGTTTTTCGGTTAACCAAGGGGTGATTAAATTCTTTACGAATGTCACTTCTGACTTTAGTAATGAACGCCCTAGATTTATAACAGAAAATTCGAACCAACTCCTATATGGACTCTTGGGTATAGCGATATCGTCAGACAGTGTAAATTGCCATGTGAGGGTACAAAGATTACATTTTACGGCCTTGTACCGGACTAAAATGACATTGACCATCAAGATTGCATTTGTCACAAACTACTGCCCTTTTGGGAGTTATGCGTAGTTATGGCATTATCTTGCATAACTTCACATATACCTTAACTCCTTAGCTGAATTATTTGCAAATTATTCACATTTGCTTTGGAATGAAGAAATAAGCTACTCTGAAGTCGTCGTAATGATGTAGGTAGTGTGTTGGCTTTTTAAACGAAAGCTTGTGGTTCAAACACTGGTTCAGACACCTCGAACAGAACGAAATAAGGAGAAATATTCATTTCGATTATCTCTCAGCGATCTTTTGACTAGTAAAATAAAATTGCCATGAAAAGTTGCTCAACAAACTATCGTTTGCAGTCGTTATTAAACAGTAGGTTCCATCATTCATGTATAAAATTAACACACATAATAAGAATGGTTTTACTCCTGACTAAAGGATTGTAATGATCAATCAAATAAGTAATCCGACACGCCCAGAAAAGGTATCAGTATGTCGAAAATTTAATTTCATGCTCACAGATCACAAGTTAAACAAGTTTTCTTTGCCGGGTGGTATTCTTTGCGGGGTGGCACTGACTCTGTTGTGGCAGATTAATGACCGCTTGCTAACCTATATTTACCTATTGATCATATCTCAGTGCCATGCTCTTGCCATGAAAAGACGTAGGTTTCAGGCCTGTTTTAACCCATTGTATTTCTAGTGTATGGGTTAATAAATAAATATTTTAAAATTTAATAAAGAAATAATTTTATTTTATTATTCTTACACTCTCACACTTTTTATTATTTGTTAGCAAGGTCATACAACTTGATTATTCAAAAACTGCAATACATAATGTTATCAACATGTTGCTAACATACAGACACATGTAGACTATGAACATGTTTATAACGTTATCAGTAAACCAACATGAATATTTAGGACACAGCATTTGATTACACAAAAACTGTAATACTTAATCTTTTTTTGTTAACGAACAATCACTTACTCGGAAAAAAAAATTAATTAAATCTTGCGTATGAATTAATTAACAATTACATCACCACACGCGTTTGATTTTCCACAATGATTCATACAATTTCTTTTTGCTTTTTTTATTACAAAAAGTTTAAATTTATTTTACCCTCACTTTCAATTTACCCGGGACAAATTTCCTCCTCGACCTTCTCCAAATAACATCCAAAACTACAGACTTACCGGCCTCTGTTCGCTTTGTAGTCAAATAATCAATAAACATACTCAAAAAAATCCTTCTTTTTGCTTACACGAAATAAAAGCCCAGACGCATGTTAAGAAGATTTACCACATAAAACTTACGTATACATTAATAACACAGATAACGCTAGCGCAATTAAACAGCAGCAGCAATTAACAAGGACAAACACACCCCCCGCCCCCCCTCCCCCCCTCCCTCCTCCCTACAGGTTGTTGTGCCTGGTATCAGCTTCTCCTTCTCCTTATTTTATAAATAATGTAATTATTGAGACAAGAGCAGAGCATTTCATAAAATAAATATGATTAAGAAATGTAAAACAAATCACATGGCAAAGTTGCATGCCTTTTAATTTAAAATGTTATTGTTAAATGGAAAGAAATGAACATTCAATGTTAGTTTTCTGTTAGGTCAATCAATGTTAAATAGATCTTGCATTCTACATTCCAAAGAGCAGAACATTATTCTTTTCCTCTCTGTTCGTGCTGGTTTCAAAACATGCTATACAACAACGATGGACGAAGACAAGGAATTTTTGTAGGCAAAAAAATCGCCACTCGCTGTGGCATGTAATTTTTGTTTGTTCGATGGAGTGATCCCTAAGTTATGTGTGCAGCAAAGTGGAAAACAGAGTAGCAAGCAAAGCAATTACAATTGTTTTTGTAAATATCAAAGAGAAATCAATCAAGTACATCATGTTGTTTGTTTTTTTCTTAAAGTCAATCAATGTATGTATACACAAACAAAGTGTGTGTGTTATATTACAAAATAGTTGTTTGTTTGTTTTCACTTATCCTTTTAAAAGGAGCAAAGACATTAACAATTCGTTCGTCTCACGACAACCAGAAAAAAGAAGAACTTTTCGCATGAAGCCGAGATGCAAGAGTTTTTGTAGGCGCGGCTTTGCTTACGTTGTATTGAACTATGGGTGAGTCGTGCTGGATGACCGTGTTTTGTATTTTGAGTTAGATGCATGAATAACAAGCAAATGAATTTGTGGTGGGCATGGAACTGGCTTTCTTGGGTTCGCTTTTTTTCTATATACACACACATTGCAATCTAAGCTTGTATGTTTATAGGTAGATTTGAATGAATAACAAGCTGAAGGAGCATGAACGCGAATGCATGAAGTTTTTTAAGCTCATATTGTATTTAATAGAGAATGGCTTAAGACTAATGAGAATTTTTTTTTGGGAACGACAGAATGGCAACTAATTTCGTCATGTTATGGGTTAACAGCACATAATTGTACGTTGTTCTTTTATTGTTTTTGTTTTTGCTATGCGATGAGACATAAGAGAGAAAAGCAGAAACATAACTTGAGTGTATTTGTTGTTGTTTGTTTTTGTGTCTGTCGGTTCGTTATGCACGCATTTGAAAAATATCGAACGAGAGGAAAAGGTGTGCAAAAAATTTTCTGAAACAATTGTTTGCCCACAAAAAAAAAATTAGGAAACACAATCACAAATTACGGCTTGCTTGAAATTCTTTCGAGTTTAACAAAATAAAAAAAACAGGCGTTTGAACATAATTACTAAAACAAGGCAATTTCACACACCTTTGCTGCAAACTTCCGTTAACCATTTCGTGCAGTTTATTTTTTTTTTCAGCTCTGGCTCGCGTCTTATGTTTTTTTTTTTTACTTCAAGCCTGGGTAATTCGTTCTTGTTGTTAATTGGTGTTATGCTTTTCTCTCAAATTGTTTCTTCTTCAAACATGACACTGCTAAATGAAAGAGAACCGTGATACTTGCACTATTTTCACTTTAAAAACTGGCTTTATTATGACCATGACTGATGTCCTTTGGAAGTCAAAATTACTGTAAGAAGACATACCACAGCCCCGGCAAAGCCCGTTTAGTGTAGTTTAGTTTTTAATTAAGAAAGAAAGTGACAGATCTTGCCGGTTTAAATTGAAGAGTATAAATAGAATATTATTCACAATTATGTTAATTAGTATTATTCGTGTTTAGATGCATCCAAATTAAGTGAGTTTGAGGTTGTGTATAGTGTCCCAGTATTGTGCGCCCTTGCAAGTATAACCAACCAGAAGTTATTATGTATTATTGAACAATCCTTGCCGAGTAACGAAGAGAGCGGTTCTAATGAACGAAAATGTTGTGTTGCCGTTGTTGGTGCTTGGGCTGAAATGGAAAACCAAGTGTTTTTTTTTCTTGTGCGTAAGACTTTAAAATGCAACCCTCCGCATGGTGTATCCCGGAAAGTTATGTGAATCGGAAGAATGAGAGATGGTTGGCCATTTTTTTTTGGGTGGCGTGGGCAGGGTTTTTTTAAAGGGAGTCATTAATTTAATTATATGTATAAACCAGTAATATTAACAATTTTTCATTAGAAAATATATTGAATAAAAATTGTAAGAGTAAGGCAGGTATGAGAAATCACTACATAAAAATAAATATAATTCTATTATATTTAGTAACGTGGATAATATTTTCATATTTGAGAGATGAGTATGAAGTAGAGCGAGAATGTGGAAGTGTATGATGATTAGTGATATTATACCGTCTGATAATCCGTAATCTTATAAATATCTACTAATAATACCATAATCTATAAATTAACAACTAGTAACTAAACGACGTTAACACAACAATCACGAATATATGTAAGTAAGCCTTAAATATGTTAATCTGAGGTCCTTCTATTCCTCTTATATCCAACAGAACTGTTTTGACAACTATAGGATAGCACAATCGAGGGCTCTTAAATCAAAATGTGTATGTCAGAAGTAAGCAATGAGACACGTTTTTAACCAGTTAGTGTATTATAGAATAATATATGACGTGAATAAGATGGGTTGCTAAGTGAAGTGTAAGAAAGTTTCAAAAATGTAAATTCGTGAGTTGCGTGTTATTTATCCCGACATTTTAAAAAAATAAATGAAAATTTGTCTATATTATAACAACCAATTTTATAATAGCTAATGTTTTATATTAGTTCCATCCATCACAGCATATAGCCGAAATAGAATAAAATATCTTGATAAGCAAATCTACTTCTTCTATTGTAATATCCTTGTCTTCAACTTTTAATTTTTATACATGTTCTTCTCTCTCTTCATGTAATTTTTTGATGTACGTTCACCTGATCTTCCTACACTCGAAATCTGCTTAGGCGGCATCCAGCTATAGCAACAGTGAGCGATAATTATTCTCACATTTAGTGCTTATGGTTTAGTATTTGGTCTATCCTTTTCCTTAAGTTCTGAGCTACCTATACCGCTATATGCTTGTTCGCATATTACATCTTTTCGTTCCGACAAGCTACGCGTGAGCAAAAACCTACTATTTAACAGACAAAAAGGCACCGCACTAGCCGCTAATAAGACACACGTGCGGAAACGAACTTTGTGCCAAAGTATAAAATAGTAGGATAGTCATCTCTGTATAGTGGAGTGACCAGATTGTTCTAGTATAGTGCCTATATATATTTACCTTTCGCTTGACATTATGCAAGTCGCATAAGCCGGGCGCTTTTATTTAACTTGGATTATAAACCAGATCAGAATCAATCTGTTTTTGTTTTGTGGTTATGCCGAAAGTTTTTCTTTCCGTTTTAGTACGTCTGTTAAATATAAAAAAATATTTGTTTATAAAAGTACACTTTGATACGAAAAAGTACTCTTTTCTGTCTATACTTCCAGTACATTTACAAAAATTAAAATTTTGCAAAGCTGTTATATCAAACATGTTAACAGTTACAGTTCATTTATTGATCATTATCGATATATTTATTGATTATTGATAAATACAATGAATATTAAAGGTAGGAACATTATTTACAAAAACTCACAAACATGTGTGCATGAACATGATGGCATTTTCATTGTTGCAAAATCTTTTTTCATAATGTGTCAGTATGTTAGCAACTCCATGTTGGACAGTTTTTTTTAACGAAAATCCACTTTACTCCGGAAAAAAAATTAATTAAATCTTGCGTATTGAATTAATTAACAATTACACACCACACGCGTTTGATTTTCCACAATGATCATACAATTTTCTTTTGCTTTTTTTATTACAAACAAGCTTAAATTTATTTTACCCTCACTTTCAATTTTACCCCGGGACAAATTTCTCCTCGACCTTCTCCAAATAACAATCCAAAACTACAACTTACCGGCCTCTGTTCGGCTTTGTAGTCAAATAATCAAATAAACATACTCAAAAAAACCTTCTTTTTGCTTACAGAAAATAAAAAGCCCAAAGACATGTTAAGAAATTACCACATAAACTACGTATACATTAATAACCACAAGAACGCTAGCGCAATTAAACCAGCAGCAGCAATTAACAAGACAAACAACCGCCCCCCCCCCTCTCCTACAGGTTGTTGGCCTTGTGTATCACTGCTCCTCTCCTTATTTTAAAAAAATGAATTATTGAGACAAGAGCAGAGCATTTCATAAAATAAATAGACTTAAGAAATGTAAACAAAATTACATGCAAAGTTTTGCATGCTTTTAATTTTAAGAATTGTTATGGTTAAATGAAAGAAACTAACAATTCAATGTTATTTCTGTTAGGTCAACAATGTAAATAGATTCTTGCATTCTACATTCCAAAGAGCAGAAACATTATTCTTTTCCTCTCTTTCAGTGCTGGTTTCAAAACATGCTATACAACAACGATGGACGAAAGAAGGAATTTTTGTAGGCAAAAAAAATCGCCACTCGCTGTGGCATGTAATTTTTTTTGTTCATGGAGTGATCCTATTATGTGTGAGCCAAAGTGAAGAAGAAGTAGCAAGCAAAGCAATTACAAATTGTTTTTGTAAATATCAAGAGAATCCATCAAGTACATCATGTTGTTTGTTTTTTTCTTAAAGTCAATCAATGTAGTATACACAAACAAAGTGTGTGGTATTATTACAAAATAGTTGTTTGTTTGTTTTCACTTATCCCTTTTAAAAGAGCAAAGACCTTAACAATTCGTTCGTCTCTCACGACAACAAAAAAAGAAACATTTTCGCATGAAGCCCGAGATGCAAGAGTTTTTTTTAACG
The DNA here is from genome assembly GCA_005959815.1 of Sarcophaga bullata. Lineage (NCBI taxonomy): Eukaryota > Metazoa > Arthropoda > Insecta > Diptera > Sarcophagidae > Sarcophaga > Sarcophaga bullata. The sequence goes on along the minus strand of QOCX01001860.1, from coordinate 5,287 downwards.
CGCTTTGCTTACAGTTGATTTGAACTATGGTGATGTGCTGGATGACCGTGTTTTGTATTTTGATTGAGATGCATGAATAACAAGCAAATGAATTTGTGGTGGGCATGGAACTGGCTTTCTTGGGTTCGCTTTTTTTCTATATACACACACATTGCAATCTAAGCTTGTATGTTTATAGGTAGATTTGAATGAATAACAAGCTGAAGGAGCATGAACGCGAATGCATGAAGTTTTTTAAGCTCATATTGTATTTAATAGAGAATGGCTTAAGACTAATGAGAATTTTTTTTTGGGAACGACAGAATGGCAACTAATTTCGTCATGTTATGGGTTAACAGCACATAATTGTACGTTGTTCTTTTATTGTTTTTGTTTTTGCTATGCGATGAGACATAAGAGAGAAAAGCAGAAACATAACTTGAGTGTATTTGTTGTTGTTTGTTTTTGTGTCTGTCGGTTCGTTATGCACGCATTTGAAAAATATCGAACGAGAGGAAAAGGTGTGCAAAAAATTTTCTGAAACAATTGTTTGCCCACAAAAAAAAAATTAGGAAACACAATCACAAATTACGGCTTGCTTGAAATTCTTTCGAGTTTAACAAAATAAAAAAAACAGGCGTTTGAACATAATTACTAAAACAAGGCAATTTCACACACCTTTGCTGCAAACTTCCGTTAACCATTTCGTGCAGTTTATTTTTTTTTTCAGCTCTGGCTCGCGTCTTATGTTTTTTTTTTTTACTTCAAGCCTGGGTAATTCGTTCTTGTTGTTAATTGGTGTTATGCTTTTCTCTCAAATTGTTTCTTCTTCAAACATGACACTGCTAAATGAAAGAGAACCGTGATACTTGCACTATTTTCACTTTAAAAACTGGCTTTATTATGACCATGACTGATGTCCTTTGGAAGTCAAAATTACTGTAAGAAGACATACCACAGCCCCGGCAAAGCCCGTTTAGTGTAGTTTAGTTTTTAATTAAGAAAGAAAGTGACAGATCTTGCCGGTTTAAATTGAAGAGTATAAATAGAATATTATTCACAATTATGTTAATTAGTATTATTCGTGTTTAGATGCATCCAAATTAAGTGAGTTTGAGGTTGTGTATAGTGTCCCAGTATTGTGCGCCCTTGCAAGTATAACCAACCAGAAGTTATTATGTATTATTGAACAATCCTTGCCGAGTAACGAAGAGAGCGGTTCTAATGAACGAAAATGTTGTGTTGCCGTTGTTGGTGCTTGGGCTGAAATGGAAAACCAAGTGTTTTTTTTTCTTGTGCGTAAGACTTTAAAATGCAACCCTCCGCATGGTGTATCCCGGAAAGTTATGTGAATCGGAAGAATGAGAGATGGTTGGCCATTTTTTTTTGGGTGGCGTGGGCAGGGTTTTTTTAAAGGGAGTCATTAATTTAATTATATGTATAAACCAGTAATATTAACAATTTTTCATTAGAAAATATATTGAATAAAAATTGTAAGAGTAAGGCAGGTATGAGAAATCACTACATAAAAATAAATATAATTCTATTATATTTAGTAACGTGGATAATATTTTCATATTTGAGAGATGAGTATGAAGTAGAGCGAGAATGTGGAAGTGTATGATGATTAGTGATATTATACCGTCTGATAATCCGTAATCTTATAAATATCTACTAATAATACCATAATCTATAAATTAACAACTAGTAACTAAACGACGTTAACACAACAATCACGAATATATGTAAGTAAGCCTTAAATATGTTAATCTGAGGTCCTTCTATTCCTCTTATATCCAACAGAACTGTTTTGACAACTATAGGATAGCACAATCGAGGGCTCTTAAATCAAAATGTGTATGTCAGAAGTAAGCAATGAGACACGTTTTTAACCAGTTAGTGTATTATAGAATAATATATGACGTGAATAAGATGGGTTGCTAAGTGAAGTGTAAGAAAGTTTCAAAAATGTAAATTCGTGAGTTGCGTGTTATTTATCCCGACATTTTAAAAAAATAAATGAAAATTTGTCTATATTATAACAACCAATTTTATAATAGCTAATGTTTTATATTAGTTCCATCCATCACAGCATATAGCCGAAATAGAATAAAATATCTTGATAAGCAAATCTACTTCTTCTATTGTAATATCCTTGTCTTCAACTTTTAATTTTTATACATGTTCTTCTCTCTCTTCATGTAATTTTTTGATGTACGTTCACCTGATCTTCCTACACTCGAAATCTGCTTAGGCGGCATCCAGCTATAGCAACAGTGAGCGATAATTATTCTCACATTTAGTGCTTATGGTTTAGTATTTGGTCTATCCTTTTCCTTAAGTTCTGAGCTACCTATACCGCTATATGCTTGTTCGCATATTACATCTTTTCGTTCCGACAAGCTACGCGTGAGCAAAAACCTACTATTTAACAGACAAAAAGGCACCGCACTAGCCGCTAATAAGACACACGTGCGGAAACGAACTTTGTGCCAAAGTATAAAATAGTAGGATAGTCATCTCTGTATAGTGGAGTGACCAGATTGTTCTAGTATAGTGCCTATATATATTTACCTTTCGCTTGACATTATGCAAGTCGCATAAGCCGGGCGCTTTTATTTAACTTGGATTATAAACCAGATCAGAATCAATCTGTTTTTGTTTTGTGGTTATGCCGAAAGTTTTTCTTTCCGTTTTAGTACGTCTGTTAAATATAAAAAAATATTTGTTTATAAAAGTACACTTTGATACGAAAAAGTACTCTTTTCTGTCTATACTTCCAGTACATTTACAAAAATTAAAATTTTGCAAAGCTGTTATATCAAACATGTTAACAGTTACAGTTCATTTATTGATCATTATCGATATATTTATTGATTATTGATAAATACAATGAATATTAAAGGTAGGAACATTATTTACAAAAACTCACAAACATGTGTGCATGAACATGATGGCATTTTCATTGTTGCAAAATCTTTTTTCATAATGTGTCAGTATGTTAGCAACTCCATGTTGGACAGATTTACTTCCGGGTATACACCATGCGAGTGCATAAATCTACGCACAAGAAAAAAAAACACTTTTTCACATTCAAGGCCAAGCACTAACAACACAACACATTTTTTTCGGTATAAACAGATTGCTCTGCTTTTGTACTCCAGCAAGGGAGTTTTCATATTTTATTAAATATTAAAAACCTTTTTTTGCTGTTGTTGTTGTTTTTATTTTTACATGCAAGGCCGTGCATTAACACTAACACTAACACAACACTTCACTTCACTTATGATTTTTGCAAATATGTTTTTTAAACACGAAATTAATACTAATTTATTAACATTAATTTTATATATTTTTCTTTAATTTATTACTTTTCCTTTTCAATTTTACAATTTTAAACCGCAAGAATTTTTAATTCCACCTTCTCTAAATAAAACATAAACTACACTAAACGGCTGCCGGCTTTGTAGTTCTTCTTTCAGTAATTGACTCAAATGACATCATCATTCATCAGATCAAACAGTTTTTTTAAATGAAATTGAGTGCATATGCACTCTCTCATACAGTTCATAAGAACGAACAATGTGAGAGAAAAGCATAACACCAATAACAACAAGAACGAATACCACAGGCTGAAGTAAAAAAAAATAGCATAAGACGCGAGCAGAGCCTTAAAAAAAAAATAACTTCACGAAATGTTAACGGAATTACAGCAAAGTTTGAAATGCCTTATAATTATTAAACGCACTGTTATTGTAAACGCGAAGAATCAACAAGCCAATGTTATTTTCTATTTTTGTGGTCAAACAATGTTAAGAAATTTTTTTGCACACTCTTTCCTCTCTGTTCGATAATTTCAAATGCGTGCATAACAACCGAAAGAACACAAAAACAAACAACAACAAATACACTCAAGTTATTTTTCTGTTTTCTCTTCTTATGTCTTCATCAATAAGCAAAAACAAAAACAAATAGAAGAACAACGTACCCAAATTATGTGCTGTTAACCCATAAGCATACGAATATTATTCATTCATTCGTTCATTCATTCAGTCCTTAAGCATTCTTATTAATACAATATGAGTTAAAAAACCTTCATGCATTCGCTTTCATGCTCCTTCGATTGTTATTCATTCAAAGTTCTACTATAAACATACAAGTTAAATGCAATGTGTGTGTATATAAAAAACAGCAACCAAAGAAGCTCAGTTCATGCCCACACAAATTCATTTGCTTTGTTATTCATGCATTCAATCAAAATACAAAACACGGTCATCCAGCACACTCACCATATTCAATACAATGTAAGCAAAGCGCGTTAAAAAACTCTTGCATTCGGCTTCATGCGAAAATGTTTCTTTTTTTGTTGTGTGAGACGAACGAATTGTTAGTTCTTTGCTCTTTTAAAGGGATAATGAAAACAATAACAACTATTTTGTATAACCACACACACTTTGTTTGTGTATATACATTGATTGACTTAAGAAAAAAACAAACAACATGAATGTATTGATGGATTCTTTGATATTTTACAAAAACAATTGTATTGCTTTGGCTTTGCTACTCTTCTTCCACTTTGCTCACACATAATATGATACTCCATGAACAAAACAAAATTTGAATGCCACACGAGTGGCGATTTTTTTTGCCTACAAAATTCTTCTTTCGTCATCGTTGTTGTTATGCATGTTTTGAAACCAGCCACTGAACAGAGAGGAAAGAATAATGGTTTCTGCTCTTTGGAATGTAGAATGCAAGAAATCTATTTAACATTGTTTGACCCCTAACAGAAATAACATTGATTTGTTGATTTCTTTCATTTACAATAACAATGTCTTTAGAAATTAGAAAGGCATGCAAAACTTTGCATGTAGTTTGGTTTACATTTCGTTAAGTTTTTTTTTATGAAATGCTCTGCTCTTGTCTCATATTCTTTTTTTAAAATAAGGAGAGGAGCAGTGGTAACAGGCACACAACCTGTTGTGTTTGTTCTTGTTATTGCTGCTGCTGTTTAATTGTCGCAGCGTTATTGGTGTTATTAATGTTACGAGGTTTATGTGGTAATTTCTTAACATTTTTGGGCTTTTATTTTCTGTAAGCAAAAAGAAGTGTTTGTTTGAGTGATGTTATTTGATTATTTGACTACAAAGCCGACAGAGCCGGTAGTTGTAGTTTTGGTGTTATTTGGAGAAGGTCGAGGTAAGAATTTGTCCCGGGGTAAAATTGAAAGTGAGGGTAAAATAAATTAAGCTTGTTTGTAATAAAAAAAGAAAAAGAAAATTTGTATTATATTGTGGGAAAATCAAAC
>QOCX01001859.1:0-27625 GCA_005959815.1 Sarcophaga bullata | reverse complement strand
GCATGCACACTCACATGTCATTAAACTGTCAGCCATTAAAATCGATTTTTACGTGCAACATGAAATTTACTGGACATTTAACAGTTACACTTGTCGCCATTACAACGCTGATAAATTTAAAGGACATTCAGGAATGCTTTCCAATGGAAGTTATAACTTCAGAGATATTTATATTTTGAACATACGGCAGCATGATTGACTTTGAAAATAATGCTTCCTTTCGAAGAGCGTAAGTGGTTTCAGTCATCTCCTGTAAAAGCGAAAAAAGCGACAATCCAAAATATGAGACTCGCAAAATCCTATTGCTAACCTCTATACAGACACATAGAAAATATTTCCCGGTAAATTTGACTACCGGACTCTCCCCTTACAAAAGGGTCCGGTTAGGTTAGGTTAGTGTGCCCGTTGTAACGCCACTGGTGAACGCAGTGCCTGTACTGACCAAGTTCTTCGAAGCCAGGAAGGAAGAAGTTGGTCAGCTCAAGAGCTGCATTACAAAAGGGTCATTAGTAAAGAACTATTTTCAACACATCTGCTAGCAATGGCTTGATACTTTATTTCGAAGTCTGAGCAGTGTCTTACATTGGTAACATGTATGCCAAGAACTCTCAAAGTATTGTTTATTTTTGGCCATGGATAGGCTCCGTGGGTAGCTATTTAGTGGTTGTAATCTATACTTCAGTTGCTAGGAGAGCGTGAGATCAAACTGGGGCTTCTTACTTAACTGAGTAAATGAAGATAGTATCCCATTCCCCTTCGGATAGAAGATATGTACCTCTGTGCGGCAAATGATGGACATGTAATAAGTTTATCATCTAATTGTAGCATCATGCGTAGGGACTCTTTGTTTTTCTTTTTTTTAATTCCCTTTTGTTTGTTTTAGGAACATGTGGATGCCCCAATGCATTTCCTATACTTCAGTAGACAGGTTTTTACTACTAAACAGGTGCCTAAAAGATTGTCATCTTTCCTTATCTAGAAACAACGTCCTCTTTTCAAATATAAATTTTGGGTGTACGGGTAAAACACTTTGTTAGCTTAGCGATCAGGTGGAGAGCTCTTAATGGATTACTTAAAGGGCGACTAAAACCAGGTAATTTTGGAGATTCTAGACTAGACTACTATGGTACCAATACATACATACATAATTGGTCATTACAACCCTTCAGTCTAGATTACGACCTAGCTTTTCATTTAATTTAATTTCACAGATGAGTGACATGACCTACAGTTTAAAGTCGACACCGTATAACAGATTTTGAAAAACTTTTTCACCGCATTTTTCTCTAAGCTTTTGCCAGAAATCTACTGAGAGGAGGTCGCCAAAGAAATATTTTTTCATTCATTGGTTTGGTGGAGATGTCTGACCTGGGTTTGAACCGTCTAAGCCCCACGTCTAATAAGCCAACACGTCTAATAATACTACACTATGACGACTACAAAGTCTCTAATTTTCAGGTCAGGTAACGCTAACGCTTAGTTGCTTTGCTACTAATACTTTTCATATCTCTAGCCAACAACGAATGGTAACCCTTTTATTCTAGAACCTGCTATAGTGGGGAAATCAAAACACTTACGAAAAGGAAATATTTCACTTGACTAGCAATAAAACAAGTTTCATAACGTTATACGTATTATACGCGTATCTTTGTTTTTTGTTTTATCTCAATGCTTATACACTGTTCCTCTATTCGGCACTTTTAATTTATTTTATAATCCATTTCATTGCCATGTTAATAACAAAGAAAAAAAATAACAGGCATAAGAGAAGAGAAATTGCTTTTTTAAGGTATGTTGATTGTAATACTAAGTGAGAGAAGAGAAGAACACTGCTTCCTTTATTCCCAAATTCTATGTGTGTGTGGTACAGATTATATTATTGTATTTATGTATTGTATTGTGGAGCGGATATTGCCAATACTCAACATGACATTTCCGCTTCAATATTTTTTTAATAATAGATGCCCAATTGCCATTAACAACAACAACAGCAACAACAACAACATATAAAACGCATATTTAAAAAAAAACAGTGAAAACATATATTCCTATTGGGGTGGACATGAAAATCAATAATAAAGACAACTTTTAGTTCAGACTCATGATTTCTTTTATTTTTTTTATTTTTTAATTAAAATTAATTGCTTAAATGTTGCAAATAGACTCTTGAAACGGGGATCTGAAATGTTTTTAGGTAGTAGAAGTATTACGATAACAGTTGTTTGCACGCCTTGATTTTTTTTAAATTTACAAGCAATTAACAAGACGATTATGTAACCTGCAGCTCTTTTAATATGATTTGACATATGATTAAAAATCAGTTGTGCAAGCATAGGGTAATACCCTATATCATAGAGTTTTATTGACAGGTGCGATTTCTTTCCCTTTTTAAGATGATTTAATTTGTCTTACTGTGCATTGTTCTAGAATGATAGTGTTACCATACGTCATTTGCTAGATTCATCTTTCGCTGTAGAAGCGTTTTGCTTGTATTAGAGACAAATCCTGAACATCGAGTCTTAATCTTTCCCAAGAGTTGGAGCTGCCTGGCCTTACTATAATTAATAGGAATATTATTATTATTATTATGGTCGCGTAAGAGTTGACTTAATAATGCGTTTATGTGATCTACTGTATTGGTTCTCCAATCTATAACCTATAATATCACTTCCAAATAAAGTCAATACAACACTTCAATCAGAATTACGACCTAGCTTTTTACAACACTTATATCGTGTGCATTAATTTTATACATGAGTAACAGGATCTACAGTTTAAAGTCATCTGCTAACGATAGACCTTTAATGGCAATTTTTATTTACTTGCATCAGCCTATTAGACATCGATTTGTAGTTATCATCGGCATCTATCGTGTAAAGTTTTACAATACATTTGTAGGATATAATTTTCATTTCCTTCCACATATCCTTCCACATATCTTAAATAGATCCCTCCCTACAATATTAAGTTCCAATCACCATTAGTATTACACACACACACACACACACACACATATCATTTGCGTTTGACATTTGACGCTCCCCTGGCGTTAAGCAAAATCTAACCATAAAACTGTGCTACCACATGTTCGTGTTTACATGGAAAAGGGATAATGCAAGCAAGGAAATATGATTTGTTTTTGTTTTTTCGTTTTGCTAAACTTCTCATTTAGCTAATGGCCATTTTAGCACATGAATGAACGAATGAATGAACGAACGCACATGTCAGATGACAATTATGATTAAAACACTAGAAAAGCTTTCTACATTCATTTGGATTAATTTTGTTCTATTTTTACTTGGGTGAACTTAATTTGCCAACATTTAATCAAAAACCTTTTAAACCATACAACTTAAATATGTTACAACAGAGAGACAGAGCGTACAACGTAGGGTCAGTTGAGGCATTACACTTGCCTAAGCAACCACTGACCACTGAACATAGAAGATTATGTCACAGTCCAGCACTTGGGCACCTGTTATTATCTATCCATAGAAGTTTTGATGAAAGCCTATACTTTCATAAGATGACTGTAAAGCAATGCCAACTAGGAAGTATCAGGTCTTTCATTAAGCGCTTACTATTTTCAAATTGAAATAAAATAAAGTGTATGTGAGATATCATCCAATTGATGCCATAATGTGTGGCATATAACATCATTCAAATGTCTGCCATAGATCCTGTGGGTGAAGCCAATCCAAAATATTAAATTTTCCTTAATTCTGGCGCATATTCATTTAAGAGGACTCCATAAGAAAACGTCAAACAGTGTTAAAACGTAAGATTTCGGTAATCAGTTCATATCACCAGCACGCGAGGTAACCATGGAAGTCGCCGTAGTCTAGTAGATAGTGCGTTGGCTTTTTAGATGTGAGGCTATGGTTCAAACCCCAGCTCAGATATCTTTAACAAAACGAAATATTTAAAAATATTTTATCGGCGACTTCCTCTCACCAGATTTCTGGTATAAACTCTGAGAGAGAAATAAAATTGCCATGAAAAGCTTCTCAAAAATTTGTCATCTGAGTCGACTTTAGCCTATAGATTCCGCTACTCATGCAGAAATTTTAACACTCACAACATCAGTGGTGTGAGAAGCTAAGTCGCTATCCTGACTGAAGAGTTGTAATGGACAATTATGTATGTTTATAGCTTCAACAAGGTTGCCGTTATATTGCAAGACTCGAGAGAAAATCATACGCCACAAAACGGCATCCAATAACACTTAGGAGACTTTTGTTTAGACTTAGCTTAAGGTCCTTGCAGGATTATTAAATTAAAATGACTTGATTTTACCATTAAATCTTAACTTTTAGTTGCATTAATGCATTCATCTCGTATGCTGCAGTATCCTTGTCGATGTGAATACATTTGCATATATCAAGCAGACATACACATGCACAGTATATGTAAGATTGTATTGTATTATCTAGGGTAGAAAAATCTGTTGTTATGTAAGCTATTTCATTTATAGGGCACCAAAAAAAATGAAATAAAAAGAAAGAAAGAAAGAAAGAAAAAACAACAACGAATGAAAAATAAAAGCACGATAAAATACTATAAAACATTTATTATATGTGTTGGCCTAGATTTCCATTGCCATATCTCATGCATATAATATATATCTCTCTCAAATCCAAAAATGCATACCCACATACACACACACACATATATTTGTATTTGTAACTGCATTTGTTATACAGTATTAAGTACTATAGAATCATTGAAAGCCATCTCTCCAAAAAAAAAAAACACAAACAGAAACAGAAACAGAAAAACAAAAAAACTGAATCCGAATTGGGAAAGAGTAGTAACAACTGCTATTGCCAGCCACATTGTAAGAGTATTGAAGAGACTTCATAGCCAGAGAGAGAGAGAGAGAGAGAGAAACTGCAATATTATCACCGAGTGATACAAAAACTAGAACATGAATTGTCACACCCTTTTTTTCATTTTTTTTTCTCATTCTTCTTCGTTCTTTCTGTCTTAATATAAATCATTGTTAAAATGTTTGCGCCATCAAGGGAATACTTCTGATGACTGAATTTTCCTCATTAGGGGCGTAGAGCGGTTTTACGTAGAGGTTTGTCAAACATTTTTCATTAAGGAATGCGTTTAATCATCACTCAAATGCATGCAAGCATAGCTCATTAGAGAACAGCAGCAACGAAGGTCAAACGTGGATTAATCATAAAATATTAGGCAAGGAAAATTACTTTCACTACATGGGTGGCCTATTTAGCGAATTATAAGAAAAAAATTTCAATAGTTTTCAAAGAAAAGATGGTTTTTGAATTTGAAGAGATATTTGGATTATATTGTTGCACTCATCATCTTCTAGATCGTACAGAGAGTAAACAATGGCACATTTAGAATCTGCTACAGTGGACCAAAAACAGAATACCATGAAGTTGTATGAATGTATTGCGTTCATAGTCTCTAAAAATGTCATCAGTTACATCAGTACCATGGGTTTATTATCACAATTTTTTCAAGCAATGCTACTATCAATCAACAAATTATTAAATCAATCAAGCAATGTTACCATCAATCAACTGTTACTGCTCTATTTTATCCTCTTAGCAGAACTTAAAAACTCATTTGAAAATACTTTGCAAGCCTAAGCAATAAAAGTGAATAAAGAAATAGGAGAATGGTCATCCTGCAATATACGGATGGGTTGTAAATTAGTACGGTAGCGGGAATTGTCATGCCTGGAATAAAATATTGAAACTCTAGTGAATTTTCCAAATAAAAGCTTACGTTCTTGACAGATTTGCTCAGTTCAATTTGGACAGGAGATGCAGAGGGCAGAACATAGCATTACTCTCTGAAAATCAGGTCAGGAATACAACCCTTTAGTCAGGAATACAACCTATCTTCTCACACTATCCATATTGTGTGTGTTAATTTTATCAATGTGTGGTGGGACCTACAGTTGAACATCGACTTCGAACGATAGATTAGAGTTTTTGCCGGAAGTCTGATGAATCAGTAAAACAGGGAAAGTAGGTTGACTTTCTGCTAGACTACGTGAAAATGAATAAACAGAGGAAATTGCTAAGAGGGAAGTTCCGCACAGCTGCTGGTGCCAAAATCTTTCTATACAATTGAAAGTAGAGTTTGAATGGACGTACCTGGCAAACCGTTGTATATATTCCTGCTGTCTTAAGTTAGGTTAGGTTAAATTTGCAGTTGCCTCAAAGAGGATAGCTTACTTGGATGCTATAAGGTCCCATTGTAACACCGATGATATCTATTCTGGCATATTCTGGCTGACTGGAATCTCTCAGCAGTCTCACAGACTAGAAGTCTTTATATGTATGACGCAGTCTAAAGCAGATACCTAAGAGCTGCCAAATGAAAAGGAAGATGGTGTCCTCTTTTTCCTTGTTATTAGTCGTTGTTTCCTTGTTAGAAGTCGTTATAAGTTGCTATCAACCTTCAGTTGTGTATGATTAAAGAGGTTCCTTAGAAGAGTTCTAGTTGGAATTAAATAAAATCTTGTCCTCCGTATATCCATAAACATTCTGAATTATCTTTCGACAATACTTTGTTTTCATCATTCCTTTACGGAAAAATGCAATCGGCGGAATTAAATACGAATATCATGTCGGAATTACTTCGAATTAGTTATTGTGCCTGGCTAGAAAGAATTTCTCAGCAGGCCTTTTCGTGTAATCTTGGTCCATAAGTGAATGATGGTCTCCGGTATGTATAGGAGACTTTCATAATCGAATTTAGAGGTCTGATTGCCAACAGTGAGTTCCAAATCAGCATTACCTAAGATTTTTTCATTAACTTAATTTTTGGTATTTCTACATAAGGACAGTGAACAGCGCCTAAATGGTAAAGCAACCATAATTCCGTAGAATTGTGTGGCTATAAAGCACTGTCATCTTTAGACGGCAAATATGAATCTAACGCTTCATCAAAGAGAATAGTTCTCCAAAAACCCAATTTCCTTAATATGACTCAGTAACATTTGCATTGAATTGTTCTTTATCATAAAGCCTTTGTCAAGTCACTTAAAAACCAAACTATTTTCTGATACTTGAACCATATTGATATCCACACACACACACACACACACAAAAGCACTGCAAAATAAATTACAGGCCCATGAGTCTTGCCCATCATATAATTGATGTTGACCAACCGTATTTATTTCACTTGTTTTTGTTTTACCCCTCCCGAGAATAGGTATGCATATTTTGCCTCTAAGTGACTATAACTTGTGTGCATATTCCGAACAGAACGTGCTTGTGTGTATTCACGATCATAAAAACGCAAAATTATTACTGCCTTCATATGGCGTTATTTTGCTTAAACTCGTCGTATAATGATGATGATATTGATGATGATGATGATGATGATGTGATGCAATCGGTTTTGCAATGTACATACCGTACACATACATAAGTGACATTACATAACAAAAACAGCAAATTCATGTACGGGGGCATTTTAGAACTGCATTCATTCAAATTACAGGCGTACATATCGATGCAACAAAGAAAAAAAAAAGTATCATGGCATTACACCAGTGACAAACTAACGGATAGATAGATAGATAGATGGATGGATGAATGCATGGATTGAATTGGTAGTGGACAAAAGGACGGTTAAAGTGTTCATTCTATGGGATTTAAAATTTCATGCTGTTGCTGCTGATATTCTATTAGAGAATGACAAAATTTATGTGCATGCACAACGTAACCAACGGTATATTTTTTATGCGTGGTGTTATTAGGGGGAGTTATCTAATTTCAAGCTAAAATCGGTTCTTCTAATGCAAATTCTTATGTAGTTTTTTCATTAGCTGTCCTGCAGCATTAGGATTACAAATTAAATCAGATGAACGTCATGAGTAGTTCGTGACTAGAAGGCCTCCATAGAAGCCCTGGCACCAGATCGAGTCAGTCTCTGTTGGGTTCCTAGGCATAGTAGTACTCCTGTGATTACATATTGCCTAGATCGGTTTCTCACTCACTTCACTGTTGATATGGTTCTGGATCCTAATCATTTAATATTTTACCCACCGTCGTAACGTAACGAGGCTTTTTATGGGGCATAGTGATATCAGGTCACTGAAGGGAATGGGTGGCAGATCTTAATTGAATTTTTGCAGTGTATATGAGGAATCGGGTGAGGATTCTCTATGATTGTACTTCTCTTTCTAGGAGTAGCAGGTTGCTACGAGGGTTTAAAATCTCTGACGGTGGCGGACATTCAGACTTTCCTGAGTTTTATAATGGAATTACGCTGACTGAGCGGGTGTGCAAATATTATTCTTGCATAGGCGATTTCAAGGCATTATGTCAGGTCTTTCATTAAGCGTTTTATATGTTTGAATTCAAATAAAACAAGGTGCGTGTGAGATATGTTCGATATTTTTTATTCTTTTAAAAGACCTGTTAATGACGTTAACGAGTCCATCAAATTTACTACAACTGGCTCATAAATCAGATTGAATTTGGCTGATCTTCTGGGTTGTGATGGCTTATTTGCTATGGCTTAAGGAAACGCTACGTGCAGTTCAGATTACCACCTGAAATTAGCATGAGCTTAAATCTCAATATGACTCTAGCTGTATAACAAGTAGGGCCGTTCTGTTGAAACAACATGTCGTTGGTGTCCGAATCATCCAATTCTGGTCAAAACCAGTTGGTAATCATCAATCTATTGTGCTCGCGGTTGACAGTGAGAGTCTGGCCAATGTCGTTCCCAATGAAATATGGACCGATGACGTTGCCAGTTCTAAGTCCACACCTAACAGTGAATTTTTTGAAATACATTGATTGGTTTTGAATCCCGCGTACGGTCACGTTAAGCACTAGGCATGTGTGTAATTGGAAATGTATCCATTCACACATTTACATATGCCTACATACATATGCATGCGGTCATGTATGAGTATTTAATTGTAAATGGTTTTACTTTGTAGTTGTAATGGGCGTAAGTTGATGAGATTCATTTAATAATATGGACTGTGCATGTATGAGTAAGTAACACATATTGTATCGGCATCTGTATCTGTAGTATAGATTTTATGTATCCATTCGATAATTGTATCTATTCTAGTATAGTTTTTGGTCTTTATTATGGACACAATTTTCGATGCTTATTGCAGTGTCAGCAAATTAACATTCATTTACGAGTAGATTTTAGTTCAGTTTTTGCTTTTTTTTTTTGCATTTTACAAAATCATTCATTTTGCTTTAGGAACAATAAACATTAGACTAGAGAGGCTAAAAATAAAATAAAATAAATAAAAGATAATAATAAAAAAATAAACCCATAGATACAGAACAAAATTGTGTTTCTTTGTTTTTTTTTCTTTTTTTTTTTTTGCATGTGCAAATATTTTGTATCTATTGGCACTGGAATGTTAAATATTTGGCACTCATCATAATCAATTGAAGGGAAAATTATTTCTCAAACTTGTTCCTTTGCAAGCTGAAATTATGCGGCTGTTATATTTAGAACACTTCGCTAGTCATTTTGAATTGTTCTCATGGATTTCAGGCAACAAGTACAACATTAGTAACGATAAACCACTGAAAGTCAAGATCCTTAATTTATATTGGCCACTTGCTATGACGTTAAATGTTAAAGGAGGAGAGAACATAATACACGATACGAATCATACGTATGTTCTCTTACTCTCAGACATGTGGTTAATAACACTCGTATTCACCACACCGGGTGCCTTTGCATTCTCATCTCTGTTAATTGTTATCGAAAACACTTGCGTTAGAACTTTAGTTTTGGCTCCAATACGATACTTATGATTGTAATTTTATTTGTTGGATTTTATTATTTTTAAACATATTGACATAATCATACAAGTTTTAATTAAATTCGTATACTTATTTATACACACAGTTTAGATAACATTATATAATGAAAACACAAATAAAAAAATTAAAACAAAAAACAACAGAAAGAGAGCGAGAGAGAGATAGACAAACAAAGAAATGACAAGGTATACCCAATTATTTTGCAAATACTTGCATAGCGATGAATCAGTTTAAAGAGTGGGAGCTCTTGTCTACATTTATTACCTGTATTAGCACATATCAACCGAATCTCTCATAAAAGTAAGTGTTTTTTCTTTAAAGAGAGATTTTTTCCGGCAAAATAAAATATAAATTTCATCTTAGAAATACATACCAACAGAATATAGCTTCAAATATGGTTCTTCCTTAGGCTATAAATAGCATACAAACAGCCAGAGATGTTTCTAATTAAGGGTTTATGTCTCTACTTAAGCCCCTTTTTTTGACCAGTTATTATCAAGATTAACTAATGGCATAATGAAACCACATAACCCCTGGAAGGGCAGGATGTAATTCAATGTGCACAGCAGTCAATGTTAGTTGTTGTTAACCTAACCGCATGTTATTAGATAAGCATAGGTGAGCTGTAGATATGATAGGTAGGAATTGCTAACAACTCAAGAGTATAGGGTAGACAAAGTGATAGCAAAATTTTCTACACCCCTAGCTCTCGACAAATTTGTATGATCGTCTGTGTAAAAGCAATTGGAACAACTCAAAGCTTATGATGAAGTCCCTTATGCTTTTAATATTCATTTGTGACAAATCAGTATAATCTCCGACATAGAGCAGGGCAGCTATTGCAAAAACCAATTACTTTATGGCCAACATCAATGTATGTTTCATGAGAGCCCAGTGCGTCTCGCATACAATACCAAGTAATGACTCCTAGCACCACTTTAAACAGATTTTCCATGCCTCATTCCATACAGCTTCTGTTCGTATCTAAAGGAATATATTAAATACATACATAATTGGTTATTACTATAAATCAGTCTGGATTACAATCTAGCTTCTCACACCACATATATATTGTGTGTGTGTGTTAATTTTATACATGATTGGCGGGCGCTACAGTTTTAAAGTCGATTTTTTTTCATTGCAATTATTTTTAGTTACTCTAAAAGGTTTTGGGGGTTGAACCATGCTACCTACTAGACTACGGCGTATGATTTCTGTTATAGAAAGATATATTCTGGACTCAAGTTAGTTTCCTCAGGGGAATATTTGATGTCTGTTCCGTGTTTCTTTAATTCATTAAGTATTGGTCTTATGGTTTAAATACTCTTGATAAAATTGTGATCCACATTTTGCTTGCCTAAGTTTCAATAATTGTTGTTAATAGAGATCAGAATCAAGCATGATCAGATCAATTTATAGAAGCTGACAATGGGTTATTTCCTTCCAAACCAACCAGTCATAGATAGATCAACAAATAAGATGTTCTGTTCTGACCAGACTAGACTATAGATATCTGTACGCAGCTGTTTTCTTCTGGCCGCAATTTGCGTGTGTCAGCTTCAAAGAAAATGTACTGATGATTCACATTCCCAATTATCACAGAATCTTCATGTTGGGTTCAAGACAAGCCACATTCCCCACGTTCTGAACATGTAGTTTACAAAGCATTGTTCTTCAATTTTGTGATTGTGATTCAAATTTTAATTCATAGTGATTGGCAACACCATATGTCCCCATTTTTAACGGAAATTTACTGATAAAACTTCATTTCAAATACTTAATCGTCGATATAAATATATTTGAATGCTTTTTGCATAGAAGAATACGCATTAAGTGTGGTTTAAACTGTTTAAACTCTAGTTAAAGTCTTGACTTCACATGCAAAAGTGTATTCATAAGCATACATATGCTATTTTTCATGTATAATTTGATTTTGTTTTTTTTTTCTAGATTTCAGTTTCTATTTAAAATTTTATAAAAAAAAAAAATAAAATCTGAAGGTTAAAATCTAACAATCATTCCATAACCATATGCAGTCAGCAGTCAAGTCAACCAGCGAGTTGATTTGAAAGATTTTTATTTTTTCACATGTTGTATGTACAACAACTAGTCGCTGTTCGTATGCATTGTAATAAAGGCATATATGCACAGTAACAACAACAAGCTATAAAAATAATAATAATTTAAAAATAAATAATAAAAATGATATGAAATAATAAAACAAAAAGAAAAAAAAATAAAATTTTATTCCCTTCTCTAATAGTTAACCAGCCAGCCAGCCAGCCAGCTAAGCAGCCAACCAAACAGCCAGCTAAGCAGCTACAAATTGAAGTCAGTTCTAGTCAACCAGCCAACATTGATCTCTAATGATAGTCGTTATGTGCAATTTGAAGCAATTAATTTTAATGACTGATCACTCTTAAAATCATGAACAACAACAATAACTACATTTTATAAAGTTCTTGAGTAAAAAAAAAAAAAAAATTAAAAATAGTCTCTTACGTAATCTATAGCTTCATATGTACTTGTAGTCAAAAGTCATTAGAAAATTGAAAATGTGTATAGCAAGAAAAACAAGGGGGTGGGGGTGTTTGATCATCAATTAATAAACAATTATACAAATGCCTAAGTATTTAAGAAATAGGTTAAAATGAGGATTAAATATTCATTCTAACCTTAGGGTCTAAGATCAATTTTGATTTATTTCAATATAAAATAAAAATTCCAATATTATTGCATATGAAAGGTCAGCGCATTAACTTTGCTTGATATAATCAAGCAATCCACATATTTAATAGGATTTTATGCATTAGCCACTCTAAACTGGTCAGCAATTTGTACAGTTGCTGAATAAGGGAATGGAAATATTCCATTCGATCTATGATAGAATGGTTATTCTCAGTAAAGCCTCAGATCATATGGGAATTCGTGGCAAGAAGCAGGCAGAAGAGCTTGCTAAAAGGGAGCTTACATGGGTCAGAATCTATCTGCAGTGTGTGGAGTCTGATATTCCGATGGGTATACTCAACGAAGGAGTAGATAAAAAGAGTCAAAACATACATACGTACATACATTATAGGTCATTAAAAGCCTTTAGTCAGGATTACGATCTAGTTTCTCACACCACTTATGTTGTGTCTGTATACATGAGCGGCGGGACCTGCTGTTTAAAGTCGTCTCCGAACGACAGATTTTTGAGAAACTTTTCATCGCAAGTTTTATTTACTCTCAGAATTTCTACCAGAATTCTGCTGAGAGGAAGTCGTAGAAGAAATATCTTTTTTAATATTACGTTTAGCTGGATATGTCTGACCTGGACTTTGCACCGAGTCCTCCCTCATGTCGAATAATTCAACATTGATTGGGCATCAGGCAATCAAAACTTCTGCTGTTTAGGTCATCTATCAGACTTCATGGTTCAGAGTCTAGTATAAGGTCTGTTGATAGTGCCTTATAAACGAGTACGAGTACACCTGTTCAGAATGGGGCTTGTCTTGAACCCAACATTAAGATTCCGTGACAATTAGGAATGTGAATTATCAGAACATTTTCTTTGAAGCTGTAAGGCACAAATGCATGCCAGAAGGAAACAGCTGGCTGTAGATATGTATGGTCTAGTGAGGAACAACTTTTCTGTATGATTGGTAGGTTCGGAAGGAAATAGCCCATTGAGAGCTTCTATAACTTGGTCGGATCATGCTTGATTCTGATCTCTATTAACAACAATTATCAAAACTGAGGCAAGCAAAATTTGGATTACAATGTTATCAAGAGCATTTTAACCATAAGATAATACTTAATGATAACGGGTGATTTTTTAAATCGGTTGATTAATATTAATATTAAAAATTGAATTAAAAAAAACACACACACACAACAGACATTAAATATTCCCCTGAGAAAACCAATTTGAGTCTAGAATACATCTTTCTTTATTACAGCAATCATACGCCGTAGTCTAGTAGGTTGCATGTTAGCTTATAAGACGTTGTGCCACGCCTTGACTGTATTGAGCCTACTGCAAGCATATCAGTCCATATTAGGGAAACGAATTGAGTATAGCAAATAAAGCCTTGGTTGGAGTGAAACATTGTGAGTGCACTAGAGATCAAGATGGGCGGACTGCCTGCGTATTCTGTCTATCAGCCGGCCTGAGTTACCAGTTTCAAATAATCGGAATTTTACTGTTTCTAAGACTCGTATCATACATACATATGTATGTATGTATGTATGTATGTATATCGTATATAAACTGGTATTTGCACTTAAAGAAACAACTGAAAATCATTCATCAACAACAACTACAAGAGCATTTTTAGTTGTTTTTTTTTTTATGACAATTATTGATGACGCCATTCTGTTCTATGGGATTAAGAACAGAATTTTATTTTTGAAACCAGAATTTTAAGTTTTTCTGCTTCGCCTCCCAATAGATTATAAATCTTAAACAAAATTTAAATAAAAGTTGTTGCATCTTAATTAAAAAAAAAAAAATTTGGAATGATTTTTTTTCAGTATTTAACGGATTTGTTAGCTAAATGTGAATGGCGTTTAAATTATGGGCAATTTTGAAATTTTTTAAAAAATTTTATTTTCTAACATCTTCTGCTGACGTCTAACTAACGACTCTTGATATTTTGTTTGTTAAGACTTTATGAAGTTTTTGTTTTTATGAAAGAAACGGAGACTGAAGAACAAGAAAAATAAGTTCAAGAAACTAGCTTTTCTCAATGTCAGATCTCTTAATTATAATTCAAGTAAACCAACTAGAGTTTTTTTGTAAATCCTTTAAGATATGTTAGTACACTTACGTCAATGGTTTTGGCAAATCTTGTGTATTCATTCAGAATTTATTGTTTGATTGAAACAATAACTTCAATTGCTTTTGTATTCACATATTAACGTGACAGTACATTCGTGAATTAAAATTTAGGCCGTAAGCAAGCAGAGAATAATTAATGATTGCCTGACAATCTTATCAAAACACTCTGTAAAACTTCTCTTTTCTGTGTTTATATTCGTATTTCAATTGGTAACTAACAAGCAAAACCTTCCTGATGTTACTGCTCCTACATATGCTCCTTCTCAGAGCGATTCAAACAGGTCCTCTTGCGTTTAAAGTTATCTTAAGGGGCACACTTTTCTTATTTTTATAACTCCTGTGGGGTTCATAAACTCGAAAGCTTTTGGAACCAAAACAATTTTTATTATTTTATTAACGTTTTCTAAGGAATCGACAAAGAAATCGGGTCTTCCAATCATTTTGGAATGAATTGGCCATACCAATCGAAATATAAGATCAAAGAGCGTCCTATGCAACCTGAAAAAGTCAGTCTTTACGCTGGTCGCCTCAAGACCGTTCTATACACCTCGAAATAGTCAATTTTTGGACTGGTCACGTTATCGGCCCATATATCATTGATAACGACATTGGCCAGGCTATCACTACTAACGGCTATCACTATAAGTCATTGATCACTAACTGCTTTCAGCCTAAATTAGGTGATCTGGTCACCAAACACCAGACGCACCATGCAGTTCATAGCACATTGGATATTTTGCATGAGCAATATGTGGGCATAGTCATCTACCGTGCAGGTGATGTGTACTGACCACCGAAATTGTACGATTTGACTCCCGTTGAATTTTTTCTTTTGGAAGTTTCTTAAGTCAAATGTGTATGAGAATGAGTCACAAACTACGGCCAATTTCAAATCCAATATAATCAAGGTCATCCATTAAATTCAGCCTGGATTATGTGATAAAGTCATGGAAAATTGAAGTCGCCGTAGTCTAGTAGGTAGTGTGTTGGCTTATTAGACGAAAGACCAGGGTTCGAATCCCCGGTCAGACATCAAAAATGAAATATGAAAAAAATATTTCTTCGGCGACTTCCTCTCAGCAGATTTCTGGCAAAAACTCTGAGAGTAAATAAAATTGCCATGAAAAGTTTCTCAAAAATCTGTCGTTCGGAGTCGACTTTAAACTGTAGGTCCCGCCACTCATGTATAAAATTAACACACACAACATAAGTGGTGTGAGAAGCTAGGCCGTAATCCTGACTGAAGGGTTGTAATGGCCAATTATGTATGTATGTCATGGAAAATTTAACGTTTCGGACGCTCTCCACTCGGAGAAGCGGAACAACGTTATATTCCACACATAATGCCATCAATACATATATAATTTTTTATTACAACCCTTAAGTCAGAATTACGACCGAGTTTCTCACGTCACTTATATTGTGTGTATTAATTTTATACATGAGTGGGTGGACCTACGACAGATTTCTGAGAAATTTTTTCATTTGTTTGCCAAAAACCGGTTGCTTTTTATGTTTCATTTTGTTTTTTGATTTGAACCATGGCCAACACACTATCTGCTAGACTACGGCAACTACCATGGCATCAATAGGTCTTTCGAAAGGACAAACAATTTGAATGAAAATCTCACATTCAGCATTTAATGTAAGACTTTATAAATGCGAGACAAATAAACGATTTATCTTGAGTCTTATTTGATTATTGAACAAACTTTGTTTACTGTAAGCAATTTCTGATTAAAACTGTAGGGTGTACTACGTGTTCGAACGTTAATAACCATATTTGTTACGGTTTTTTTTTCTTCCATACCAATACGGTAATTTCCTTGATTAATAACAGTTAACAATAAAATAACGAATGCCAATCATAGTCCAAAAGGGCTTGGTTGTAATGTGTGTACCACAGCAGAGATGGCAACCCGTAATTTATCTTTTCAAAACTTTTCAAAGTCTCATATGGATTAAAAGAATTTAACGTTCGTCTTTATACAAAAAAAAAACTTCTTAATGAGAGATAATATTTCTTTGTTGTTTCAGATTTTTCTCGTTTTTTTTTGTTTGTATAATATTTTGAGCATAAATTATGATATGAAATCTGTGTTTGAAATGTTTTCAATGGAAATAAAATTTAAAGAAGAAAAAAAAACGAATAAACGTTACCTAAACGTGCATTCACACACAGTCAGTGTACGATACGAACGTAGTGTAGATACGTTGAACATTCACTTTAAAAAACTTTATTGGTGGGCTTAAATATCTATGTTGAATGAAGTTGAATTTAAATTAACGTCTAATATAATATATATTTTATATGTATATCTACGTATATATGTATGTCTGATAGTGTTGTTTGATCTTATGTATAGGCACTTTTAAGTTAAAATTTATTTTTTAAATGCACATCAAATGAAAACTTTTCTTTGATACTTCTTTGTATTAAAAAGTGGGATTTATTTTATTTACAGTTGAATAACAGTACAGTTACAAATCAGACTTTAATTAAAGCCGAGCAGAGTGAGTAATAGCCTCTAGGGTCACTAGAGTAGTCTCTATAAAAACCAAACTTGCACATCAAATATTAAAGTAAAGTAAAACACCTTTTTATGGTTATCGCTCAGGGGATGACCCTTACTTATATAGACTATTGTCTAGGGACTATGAAAATAGTTTGTTGAGTTTGACAAAGGGTTCGATAGTGAGAACAATTCTGTTTCATAGAATACACTTTGCTGCCGTGGACTAAAATTGCAACTCATTTCACTAATTTTGCCACTATAAAATAACGCAACCTGCAGCCTTGAGCAGGAGGACGCAACAAAACGGCCGCATAATAATGGCTGCCCATTATAACCTTTGATTGATCATCACCTTTGATTGATTTGATGCTTGTTGACATCATTGCAGCAAAAGTTTCATTAAGGCCAAGGGGCATAATATGGCCTCCTTTCACACAAGTTTAATGCAATCGAAAGTGAGTGAAGTTGAGGCTGAAGCTCTGCTATGAACGTCAATATACTTTAAACCAAGACCATAATATTCAAAGCGGGTAATACCAAAAACTTCCTATTGCAAGGGCAGCAGATTGGAAAAATCCAATCACATTTAAAGAATAACCAAACGGAGCGGGCCTTGAAAAGCGGCGTTAACAGGGCCCATTTGCCCTACTGTCAATTACATTGAGTATAGTACTCCCATCATTTCGTAGTCCTTACAACCGTTTAACGACAGTGTATGGAGACAAATCATGGAATACAACTCTTTATGTCCTATAGATCAATCCAGCAACTCGCTGTTCCCTAAAAAACAAAACAAAACTTCATCAATCGATGCCTGAGATCAATCCAGCGAATTTTCTGGTCAAACAATATTAGCAGCACTCGACTTTGTTAGTAAATCGAGCAGACAGTAAATGAGATTGTGATTCGAAAACGGAAGTGGAAATGGTGTAAGCATGTTTTAGGTAGACCACTGTTCAATACCAACTGGCTAGCTATTGACTGGAACTTCCTAACCAGCTTTCTATGGAAAAAATAGCAGACAGCGAAGAAAAATAAAACATTAAATGAGTTCAAAGCATTGCAACCCTTTAAGCAGGATTACAACCTAGATTGCCACATCATCAATGTTGTGTTAATTTTATTCACGACTGGCAGAACGGACATTCGACTCCGAACAAGAGACTTCAGAAACTTTTCGTGGCAATTTACTTTCAGATCTTTTGCCAGAAGACTATTGTAAGGAAGTCGCCGTAGTAAGGTCTTACAAAAGATATAAAAAACACTTCACAAAAAAAGAAACTCGAACTTGTTAGATAATATAAATGCACAATGCATTCATTAGATGATAATTTTCAAATCTTTTCGTTAGACGTGGTGTTTAAAAAACTTTAACCTTTTAATAATTAACAAAGAAGTGGACTTTGTTGTTTTTGTTGCTGTTTTTTTTTTGTTGTTGTTCAAGTTTGCTTTTCTATACAATTCTAATTAATTGTTATTGTTATTGTTGTTGTTGTTGTTACTAAGTTGTTTTTGTTTTAAGATTTCATGTGCAACACGTTTGAGGGAATGAATAAAAAGCTCTCGTTTATAATACAAGCTTTGAACGAAAAAAAAAAAACAACATGGAGAACTTCAAGGTTAACTACTGCTAAGTTTTTATTCATTATAACCCTACACCCTACATAGAGCATATGGTAATCAATACTTTACTAGTAACGTATACGTGTATGTATACTTTTACATTGCAAAGCTAGTTGCACAAGCTCTCAGATTTGCAATTTTTCATATAAAAAATAGGAATCGAACCTCTGACTACGAACGATAACTCCGCATTCGAAGTTTTGTTAGGAAACTTATTTATCTTGGCTACGCAGGTACCAGCGAAAATGATGACAGTTTCGACATCAAGCGTGGGATTATTTTTGCCAGCAGATAGTAACATGGTCTCAAAGAGAAATTGTGTGACAGAGACTTTTCTAACGCCAAGACACTGATATTCTGCAAGTTGCTTATCCTCATTGTGCTCTAATATGATGCGGTAGCATGGATGCTATTATTTACATATGCAACTGCCTCGAGATCATTGGAGAGAATACTTCTTTTCAGTCCAATTGATAATTTCCCCCATCCGACCCATAGTGAGCTGTATGAGCTACTTAGCTGTCGTAGTCTAGTAGATAGTGCGTTGGCTTGTTAAACATGAGACCACGGTTCAAATCCCAGATCACTCACATCTCCAACAAAGTCAAATATGAAAAAATTGTGCCTCGGCGACTTCCTCTCAGCAGATTTCTAGCAAAAACTCTGAGAGTAAACAAAAAATTGCGATGAAAAAGCTTCTCAAAAATTTGTCATTCGATGTCGACTTCAAACTGTAGGTCTCGTCACTCATGTATAGCATGACATACGTGGTGTGAGAAGCTAGGTTGTAATACCTACTGAAGTGTTGTCATGACCAATTATATCTGTATGTGTGCATGAGCTTCTCAACGGCATGGCATATTAAATTCCAGCAACTATGCTGGCTCGGTCATTTCGTTCTAATGAAAGAGAGTGTTCCGGTTAGACGAATATATGATGTGAGGATGTCGGTTTGGTTGGTAGGACCAAATTGAAAAAGTCCAGTGGCGCCTGGATGGAAGTGTTAAGGCAGAAAGATCAATTAATAAGGCCTATTAAATACTTAACTAAGACGCCATAGCCTAGTAGATTGTGTGTTGGCTTATTAGAAGAGAACTCGTGGTTCGAATCCCAAACCAAACAAACAAGAAAAAAAATATTTTTTCAAGGCAGATATTCTGAGAGTAAAAACATGTCCCATGAAAAGTTTTTTCGTATTTGTTGTTCGAAGGAGAAATTTCACACACAAAACATTGATGGTGTAAGAAACTAGATTGTAAACTCGACTAAAGGGTTGTAATGGACAATTAAGTAAGTAACCAAGACTATGTGATTCGCGTAGTCAGAAACTATTGCTCAAACGGAATCTGACAACGAGGCAGGAGTTCTTCAAAGTTCTGTTCTCGGACTGCTATTGTAGACTATGATCTTTGGCAATACGTTTGATTTGAAATTTCCTGACCTTCATGGACTCCTGTATTATCTGTTAGACACAGACTGTCTGCACGTAAGCTAACCTTAGTTTATCGGGTTTCTTAACGCATGTATTAAAGCAGTTCGTCTAATTTGAATTTATTTTTTTGTATGTTCTTTTATTAGAGTTAAGAGTTCTGAAGTTGCACAATATTTTCTTTCCATTTTAATTAAATTCTTCGTAACCTTGTACTAATTAAAGGCGCAGCAAAAGAATTTCTTTATTTATTTCTAAACAAATATTGTGTTTAAAAAAAAGAATATTTCAGTTTTCGAGGCCGATTTCGAAATACCACGTACGTATGTACGTATTTGATTGCTCATTTCGTTTATCAATTCATTATGTAACCATCTGTCTACACATTCTTTTTCTTTTCTTTTTTTTTTTGTTCTTTCCGCTCAACCAACACCTTTTCGTAAAAGAAAAACAAAAAAAAAAATTGAAACGCGTTATCTAAGAAATGTTTATCAGAAGGAAACCAAACCAAATCAAACCAAACCGATGAAACCAAAGAAGCTTTTATTTTACAAACAATTTTCTTTGGCTGTATGCGAAGGCACGTGTCACAATTAATGTTAAAAATTCTTTAGCGAATTTTCAACTCATAGCCATCGGAAATTAGCGAAGGGCTATTTGGAAATTATTTTTTCTCTTAAAAAACTTTTGAAGCAAACACGCAAGCGCTTAGAAGTATTACAATAGAAGAAATGTATGTATGTATGTATGTGTGCATATGAAAGGAAAATAAATATTGAAATTAATTATTTCATGATGTGTTATTTTTTTATTGTTTTTGTTGCTGTCAGTACATTTCATATAATATTGGCACTCTACGAAATTACTACTGCATGTTGCTGTCATTTAAAGTTTTTGCCATGCCACCAAAAAAAAAAAAAAAAAAAACAAAAAAAAGTAGAAAAAAGCACGAAATTTACTCCTCTCCCTCCGTACTATTGATTATGCTATTGTGTCATGCCATAATAGCTTACAAAACCATACCCCTCCACCTTGCTCTAGTGCGCCAGTTTTCAAAATAGTACAGACGAGTACATTTTTAGCACTTTAATTAGTAAAATTAAATACAAACACGAATAGAAAGTGAGCACTCCTAGAAAACACGCATATCGTGTGAAATGTATACTATTTTCACTAGGTTTACGACGAACTATGGTTACTCTATCGTTAAAAACATATTTACAAGCCTAGAATTATTTTTAAGCTTCTCTTTCTTTGAATTACATGCCATCATTATTTGAGAGGCAATTTTTTTCTATCACTTCCTAACTATTTCGGATGCCCTCGGTCCATAAAGGCTGGCCGGCCGGTCTATTTGTTTCTTTTTCTATTATTATTGTTGTTTGTAAGCCGCAATGTTCTTTTAAATCGCTCTAGCCAATGCTATTTCATCGCAAAAAAGATGTGTAGATGTGCCTTAGAACAGCAACTTTCGAATTTTGATAGTTCTTAACCGCCATCTTTGGAAGTTACATCTGTCAAATTAGTTGTCATTTATTAAATCTGAAGCTAAATGCTGAGCAGTTGTTAACTGCCCCCAATTCTGATCGGAAAATCATCTTCCACGATGAAGCCTTTGCCTGAAAGAATGGGCACGTGAACGAACAAAATGCACAATTTTTGGACGATACTAGTTCACATGAGATCCAAGAACGCCCAGTGCATACTCCGAGAAAGCCACTGTTTGTTGTAGATTTTGGAAAGACGGCATCATCTGTGCATATTCCATTGAGAAGGATATTACGCCAGCAATGTTTGGTGCTAGCCTTTAGACGCGGATCGTGTTTAGTCCCAAATGCTCTTTATATCCTTAGGTTCTCTGATCCCAGAGCCAGAATTTTGTAACCATTGGGACAGGGTCTATATTCATGAACATACATTTTACTTTCTAGTGAGATTACAAACTTAGCATTGAGAGAGAATAAGCCTTTACTACTTATAATTTCTCAGAGTGATACGGTAAAGCTTGTTAACATTATTACTTGGTGCAAGATGTTCGAAAAAGGGATTATTCCAGATAGAACCCAGCAATTTAGCTAATTGTTGACCTCAAACGTAGCTCTTAAGAAGCACCATATCTTTGGCGAGTGGTTATTGCATGACGTCTTCAGGATATCACAGATTGATATTAAAAGTTGGAATTGGTTTAAGCATACATTGCAAAAGCCACGAAAAGGCCTGAAGTCTAGTAGCCTAGTAGGTATTGTATTGGCTTATTAGACGTAAGGCCAGGTTTCAAATACCAGGTCAGTTATTAAAACGAAGTTATGAAAATATTTCCACGGCAGCTGCCTCTCAGCAGATTTCTGACAAAAACTCAGAGAGTAAATAAAAAATTCCCATGAAATTGCCGTTCGGAGTCGACTTTAAACTGTAGGTCCCGCCGTGAAGCTAAGTCGTAATCCTAACTGAAGGGTTGTAATGGCCAATTATGTATGGAGAAGACAAATCGACATCGAAATTATGAGGTAAACGTTGAATGAAATTAAACTTTTAGCTCTTAGAAGATATAATTATACTGGCACATCTTACACTAAAGTCCATATCTCTCTTATCTTCCCGTTGGTTACACAAATTCAATGAAAATAATTAATAAAACATTTCTATTGAAAAACATCTCCCCATGAGCAATCTCAGCTGATAATTAGTCATGCGAAGCTGATTACAAAAGACTTGGTATGTAGTATATGTATTTCAATCAATTTCAAATGAAATTTATTCGTAATTGTAATTAATATTCCATAGAAATTGCAAATTGAAACATTTCCAATTTAATAATTACGATTGCTGTACAATAAATAACTGAACAATGTAACAATGTTTTATAATTATTAACTGCATTCATAAGAATGTAAAAATATTCCTTTTTATTGCTCACCCAAAGAATTTTATACAGCACTAGTTCAATAAGACAATTATTGCCTCTACAGTCTATTTTTAAAACATAGGGCGCGACATAGCTGTTGAACATAGCTTCAGAATCACAAGCTGCTTCCACTATCCACAGTAATTGAATTTTGTATTGCAGAGTAGACAATTTGGAACGCCTATAATCATATCCATAACCACTCAAAGATCCTGAATGGGGGACTGCGTGGATCGCTTATCAACAACTCGGTCCGATTATTATATCGACAAACCGTCAATTTCGAAAACTACAACACTCTTTCGATGTTTTTATTTTTCTCAAGATCTCAAAACCGACATTGGCACTACCGGTCCAAACGAACAAGCAATAGCGGAAGTATGTTAAGATATTAGCTGTTGTCCACAGTTAACCCGGGACAAGTTAATTCCTATGTATCGGCTGTTCCAGCAAGGACTTTTGATAATGACCACCATCTTGAAGCTATATCTGTCAAATTAGTTGTCATTTATTCAATTTGTTCTGTCACCATGATCCATCCATGTAGAAGTCAACAACACTTGCATTTTCTGATCGCCATAATTGCCCTATCGAGAAAACTATTCGCAATATGATGCATACAATGGCGCAGTAAACGGTCGACCAACAGGCAAAATCCTAGCCAAAACATTGACTATGTCCTTTAGAGTTTGGGGAAGAATTAGAGACATTCGTTTTCACGTCGCTAGTAACAACTTGGTCTTTGGCAGACCACAACTTGGCGAATTTTGCGTGGTAACTTTGGTATGCATTCCTACAAAGTCCAACTGAGCCTGGAACTAAACTAGAGGCATTGACGTGAATTTTCTGAATAGGCTGTGGAGCAGTTGGCAACTAATCAGGTGTTAACGCAACGGGCTTTTACAGGGTGGGTGCCAAGGCAAGGAAAAATTTCTAAGGCAACACAGCTGGTCTGAAAACGGATTGTACCGGGGGAAAGTATAGAGTGTCTATAAGATGGTTAGGCAGGATGCATTAAATTACTGACTAGGCATTATACCAGCTTGAACTTTGTCGCTGCCTGTTGAGCTCTTGATTCTGAGACAGGGATTTATGGAGCGGTAACTTGTATGGTGAAATACGCTTTGAATCTATTAGGATTGTAGATTTCTTAACAGGGCTCTATGCACTAAGGGCTGTTAAGCGCATTTTGTGTCTCTGCCCTACAGCGTAGAACACTCAAAATACTAGATCGGGATTTCTTCAATGACCTTAGAGAGTTGGCATACGTTTGTGTTTCTAATAGCGAAAGTTGCATCTCTGACATCATCTTACTTTTCTTCTCTATTTTCTCTTTTAATCTATTCTTCATCTTTTTTCTTTCTCCCTTCTTTCCTTTTGAGTAACCTGTGTAATTTTGAGGCTCTTTTTATATACCTTTTCTTCACAACATGCCTTTCAAACCTAACCTAACTTTCAGTGAAATCATAACGTTATGCCCGTCTAGTTGAAACAGAAAATGGATAACCGTATATATAATTGGTACATTTTATGGACCCACCCTTTAAATACCATTATTATCGACGGTCGAATACATAGCTACTAGAAGATTTGCTTTTCTGTATGCCATGGGGTCTTTTAATGTTATAAAACTTAAGTAATTGTTTTGATTGGGGGACCTGAGAAAGTTTTGTTTTTACTTTGCAAGCCTATTTCCAAAATATAAAATTAAAACCACAATTTTTTTTTCTTTTGTGTAACAAAATTTTCTGTATTTGTTTTATTTATTTATGCTTTATTTTTAATTTTATTTGTTAAAAAAAAAAAAAGAAAAGAAAAGAAAAAAAAAGATTTTTAAAAAACAGCATAAAATCTCCATAAATATTCCATGCCAGTATTGCTGCTGGTTACGTTTTATGTGTACATACGTTGTACGATGTGTTTTGTATGCTTAAAATCTGGGTTAATAGTACCAGATACATAAACAAAGATACCAACCAACCAATACTACTACCAACCAACCACACGGCGTATTTTCAATTTGTCTTTTTTGTATTGCAGTAGTGTTTCCACAGCAAGTGTGTGTGTGTTTGTGTGTGTCTGTTTGATGTGTAATATAATTTGTGTTTTCTCCAATATGTAGTTGATGATGATGTAGTCAGTCTTCACAAAACGAGTACTTTTTTTTATTACAACAAAACGAAAAGGAAAAACCTTTTACTTTTTGACTTGCAAACATATTCTTACTCTCTTTTTTTTTCGTTTCTCTTTTGGGGATTCATGAAAAAGTTTCTGTGATTTTGTTTGGCTACACATATTCGACATAATACAACAGAGAACATATAAAACACAACAAAAATGTATACAAGAAAACTTTCACCCGAAAATCTTAAGAAAACAACAACAACAAAACATAAAAATAAATAAAACTAAATTTGACTATAATAGTAAAGTATTAACTGTACATGCAAAGTAGTCACAAATGAAAAAAAAAATGGAAAAATATAAAACTTACAATAACAACACATGCCACAAAATAACATACATAGCGTACATACCATACATTAAAAGATTGTGAGAAGAGATAAAAAAATATACAGCAAAAGTGCCTATAAGAAACATACACACACTGGCGATGAGGCACACTGGCATACTAACATATTCAATCATATAAAAACGATACATAAAAAGCTTATTAGAATATGTTTAGGTTATGTACATACAAACGCACACACACGAGTATACATATATACCATAGAGCACTTCAGCATTAGTAGTAAATTCTAAGAGAACAGTCATAACTTAAAAAGAGAGTGTGAGACATTTGTATTAAGCAAACAGTGATGTCACACTTCTTAAATGTAATAAAGACTTGAATTAGGAATCTAAGTTAAGAATGTGTTATATTTTAAAGTTAATGAATTATTTTTAAAACAAATTGTAATAATTTATTTATTTTTAAACACTTAAGTTATCATAATTTAACATAAATATGTGCAATAATTGAAGCACCAATAGCCGTTGCATTGACTGCCATTAAAGTCCCCAGGACACGTTGCACTAATTGAAATGGAAACTGCTTTGCCGATTAAATTGGTTCTCAAGTCCATTCATTGCGTGTTATAGGCAAGAAGTGCAGCTGGTACAAAAATGAGTAAGACATATGCCTATATTCTCCGACGCCATCTTAGGTAAATATCATCATCCTGTAGTTTATTTCGAACTGAATTTGGTACAGCGATGAATGATAAATTTTAATTAAAGCTCGACTCTAATAGGTATTCAAAAAATGTTTATAAACTTAAACTATGGGTGGTTATAGGCACCTTTAGTCCTTTAATTGAATAAAGAAGTTAGTTCTGTTTAAATTTAAAATTCTTCAAGGAAATACTTTCTTTCAAGATACAAAGCTTTAAGGTTGATGTACCCATTGCCTGAAGGTTTGTTAACTTGCCAAAGTAATGGGTAATGGTATGACGACTCTTGTTTACAGTTAAGCAGTTATAAACAATAGTAATGACATTAGTATCCTGTATTGACCTTGGCCTTAATACCTCACAATGAATCGCGGTTAACCAGACAAAGACCAGTTTCACACTGTAATTGAGGTTGGTTATATCGTATTTGATCTTCGTTTTATTATTAAAAGTTCTCCTGAAAACGTTTAAAATTGAGTTTTAGCAATTGGCAAATTAGTTAGACTTGATATATTAATTATTAGTATTTTCTCTCTTATTCAACATTTTATTGATATTAAACATGAAGTTGTGATAAGAAATAATATGAAAGATAAGATATGATTTCTATCTGCTATTTACATACATAGTTTTTTATCATTTAATAACGTCTTTTTTATCTTTTTGAGTTTAATTAAAAACTATATTTGTGAACTTTTGGTAAAGAAAAAAAAAATACTGTCTATTTGATAACACTTCTTACAAAACAAAAAAAAAATAAAATCACTGTTTTGGCAATACTGGCCAGTAACTGAGCACGTCGTACATATTTTTACACCAAAAAAGAAAAACAAAGTACTGTGGTTGAAAAAGAAAAACAAAGCACAAAATATTTTTCAATTTACTTTTTTTTTTTTATTGTTGTTACACCCGCAATTTTTTATAGGAGAGAGAAAAAGACTGACTTGTTCAAACTTTTTTCGTTGATTTATTCAACGAAAGAAAGAGATTTGAATTAATCACACAGTAAGTCCCTATCTCGCTCCCACATAGGTTGCAGGCGGTTGATGTTGTTATTGTTGTATTTGCTTCTAATAAAAATTATTTCACAAAATAAGTAACACTTTTTTCACTAAATTTATTTTTCTTAGTTTACATGTATTACACATGTACACACACACATACACTTTTATATATATTTTTATATAACACTTTCCAGGGCCAGCTGCAAAAAAAAAACGATATAATTTATGTATAGAAAAAAAATTAAACTTTTTTAAATAGGAAATAGAAAAAAAAAAAAACCTCAACATTTTATACAACACCACAACGTGATCTCTTTTAATCAAGAGCTCTGACTAAACTCAACGCA
>QOCX01001858.1:0-24798 GCA_005959815.1 Sarcophaga bullata | reverse complement strand
ACAAAAATCGAGCAACACCCTCTTGTGAAACAAAAACAAAAAAACGGTCCCCGATCATTTTTGTTACATTTTCAATTGATAAAAAAAAATTTTTTTTGATTTCTTTTAATATTCAATTCAATTCAAAACGATTTGATTTTGTTTCGATCGTTTTCTTTTTTTCATCTTTCATTCATTCTTCCATTAATTTACTTGTCGTCTTCAGTAAAAATATTGTGGGTAATATTATAGAATGAAACAAAAAAAAAAATGAAAAAAAAATTCTAGCTGCTGTACTCAAAAATCAAAAAAAAAAAATAAAACAAAAAAAGGAAAAAATTGTTATTAAAATACACTCTTATTGTAGTTGTGGATGGTTGTTGCTGTTATTATTATATTGTGTCGGTGTCATAGCGGTGATTGACGTCAACTTGACAATCAGTTCAGTACTTAAAAAAAAACCGTTTTTTTTTCTCTCAATCTACAGCAAAAAGTTAAGGAGGGAGCAGGAAAAAAATAAAAGAACGCGATCACCGACGCCTCAATTTGAAAAATTTTTTTTAGCGAAATTTTTCTACAAATATGATGATGAAATATTTAAATATCAATATACTCTCTCTCTCTCTACATATGTATATATTCATATAATATACATATGTATGTATGTATGTACAGTATACATATGTATGTATATACATATGTATTATACAACCGATCATTGTTATGGTTATGGTTGTTGTAAATAATTGTAGACACCGCAAATGGACTCTCACAATCACAATGACAATCGAAAGTTTAACAAACCAACCATTGAGCCAAGCCAAGCAATCAACCAACCAAACAAAAGGTTGGGTTGGGTGTTAAACACTTTATGCTGTATTATAACGAGCCCTCAATTGTAAATTTAAGACTCTTTATACGGCCGCTACGTAAGATAATGTATTTTATATTTATTTACTTACTTAATGGGTCATTATAACACTTTAGCCGGGATTACCACCTAGCTTCTTACACCACCCATGTTGTAAGTGTTAATTCTATCCATAAGGGGCGAGCCGTACAGTTTAAAGTTGACCTCGAACCACAGATTTTTGCGAAACTTTTCGTGACAATTTCATTTTCCTCTCAGAACTTTGGCAAAAGATTGTCTTTCGATAATTATCCAGGCATTAGCTTCTACAATACTTTATTGTTGCACAAAGTAAGTGCTCGGATGATTCATTCTCCTCATCAGAAATCTACATGATGGACACAAAGCAATCACGATTATATTGTTCTTTGAGACTACAATGTCCAGTTACTAAAGTGTGTCAACTTCCTTCCTACTGAAGCATAACTCAAAGCTCTTCTCAATGTAAGCACCCAACAAAATTTAAGATTGTCTAAAGCCTATCTTGCCTTTCATGCATTATTCCGTTTCAAACTTCTCTTCTGACTCCATAGGAAAATTCTGTCCTTATAGCGACCATTTTGCTAGAACATATGCCTGTTCATATTTACTTAATTAGTCATTACATCCCCTTAGTCAGGATTACAACCTAGCTTCACACTCCAGCCATATTATGTGCGTTAATTTTATCCATGAGTAGCCGGACCTACAGTCAACTTCAACCGAAAAATTTTTGAGAAACTTTACATGGCAATTTTATTTTACTTTCAGAGTTTTTGTCAGAAATCTGCTGAAAGGAGCCGCCGAAGAAATTTTTTTGTCTTATTTCGTTTCTTTTTCGACATGTTCGAGCTGGGGTTTGAACCAGGGACTCACGTCTAACCCACTTTCACTTCACTACTGTGAATCCTCACTAGATCTGATGCGAACAGCCTTAGCTGTGTTTACCCCAAACAATTCTCTTCTACTCTGGAGAGAATCTCATATAAATTGAGTACTAGTATGTCGCCCTAACTGTTAGCCTAGCTCAGCTTTCGAATTTATTTTTAAAAAATAAAATTTTAAAAATTTCTTTACAAATGTCTGGCGAGTTAATTAAATCAACATTTTCTATTTAATTTTTTGTTGTTTTTTTTTACCGTCTAGAAAGGTCTAAGTGCACCTATCCTATCCTACAATATAATGTATGAGTATTTTTGTGGCTCTTAGGTCTCTTTATGCCTCTTTAAGTCCCCACATTTTTTTTTTTTTGTTGATAAAGAGGCCTTTAAATGCAAATACAGTTCTTATTTTATTTTTTTATTGTTGTTGTTGTTGTTGTTGTTGTTGTTGTATCTTCTGTATTCATTTGTTGCTGCCACTACTGATTCCATATGTTACTGTAGCCGTGTCTGTCTGTTGCTGCCGCCAATTTTTAGGTTGTAGGAGTGAACATTTCAGCTACGCCACACTGACAAGCAAACACAAAATGTATGCAAATGAATTGTAAGAGGGTATCGTTGTTATTTCAACTCTTTTTTTTTCTTTCTTTCTTTTTAATTTTTATTTTCCTTTTTTTTTCTCTGTTGAATCTACATTTTGTTTGATTGGTAATTTTTTTTTTTGTCTTTTCAAAAATATTTTTTTCGTATTCATTAGGGAAAGCANTTCGTATTCATTAGGGAAAGCATTTTGTATGGATTTTCGTGGACACACTTATATCGTAGCATTTAATTGTTGTGTCGCTGTTAAAAGTTTCATTATGGGGATATTTAAATTGAGTGTAAATTGAAATAAATTAATTTTGATCATTGATCGTGGACTTTTTTTGGTTCAAGTTTTTAAAATTTCAAAAGAAACGAACGAATATTGAACAGGGAGAGAGTAAATATTTGTTTAAAAAGTTTTTGGAATTTTTTTTTTGTTATCTTAAGGTTTTATGGATAGTAAACAATAATTTCAAGATAAATTTTAAATAATTTTTTTTTAAATTTTTTTGGTACCAAAATTAGTACTTTTAAAAAGTACCAATAGTTTTAACAGCAAAAAACGTAGCAAAATTTATGCAGCTTGGTAGCAATAATTAAAAATTTTAATAGTTTCTTTTTTTAATTTTTTGGTACCAAAATTGGTACTTTTAAAAAGTACCAACAGTTTTAGCACCAAAAAAAAGTTACTAAATTTTTATCATTTGGCAGCAATAATTCTGTTTGAAAATAAAGTTAAATCCTCCCAAGAAAATAAAGAAAAAAATGAACCCAATTTGAGGGCATAAAAAAGTACCAAATTTGTAAATATTTAGGAATTGTGTTGATAAAACACTAACTAATAAATTCGCCTACATACATAAAAATAAATGATACCCAGTATTTAACAGCTTATTAGTTTTAAATAATTTTTCGAGAAATACTTTTAAAATAGTTCCAAAGAGACCAAAATATAGTACCAAAACCTTTTCAAAATAGTACTTGAAGTCGCCGTGGTCTAGTAGGTAGTGTGTTGGCTTATGAGACGAAAGGCCAAGGTTCGAATCCCGGTCAGACATCAAAAAAGATATATGAAAAAAAAATATTTCTTCGGCGGCTTCCTCTCAGCAGATTTCTGGCAAAAACTCTGAGAAAAAATAAAATTGCCATGAAAAGCTTCTCAAAAATCTGTTGTTCAGATTCGACTTTAAACTGTAGGTCCCGCCACTCATGTATAAAATTAACACACACAACATAAGTGATGTGAGAAGCTAGGCCGTAATCCTGACTAAAGGGTTGTAATGGCCAATTATGTATGTATGTACTTGGTAAAGAAAATTTAATTTGTTTATTATTAAACGGGGAGCAAAGTTAAGTCAATTAAATTCAATATTCATTGTAAAACGTACCACTTTGAGTACCAAAAAAAAAGTACCAACACTAAATTGAAAAATATTCTTAAAAATCGAAAAATTTCATAAAAAAAATCTATTTTTCATGGAATATTTATAAAAAAAAACGTTGCAGTATCGTTATACATATATGTACGTACGCAAGTAATCATTTAAACTAATAACAATTACATAATTAATGTCTTTATTTTAACATTTCAGTTTTTTTATTTTCGATTTTTCCAAATTTTAAACTGTTTTTCCAGACACCAAAACCAAAAACACCGAAATAATTGCCTTTAATGGGCACATGTTGTTCAAAAGTCTTACTTAAATTACTCCATGAGAAAAAAAAAATGAATATTTAACTTCAATGGTTTAAAATTAAAACAAAACTTAACCAACAATTGAAAAAAAAAGAGCTCTAATTACCGTAGCGCCAATAAACTAAACGGAATTCAAAATTTTATTTTTTTAATGCAAAGCTCAAAACGAAAAAACCAAAAAAATATTTTAAAAATTAAAACATTTTCATTTTTTTTTCTTTTTTTCTTTGTCTTTTAGAAAATTAAGCAAATTAAGCAAAATTTGTATTAAAAACCGGCAAATAAAAATTATTTTTTATTTCTTAAAAAATCTACAAAGAGTTTTAATAAAGTAAACCACGCGGTAAATAGGTGCCTTCACTGCTAAACGTTATCAAAATAAAATTTTAGGAAAATAAAAGTAATACAACAAAAATAAACATTTAGAAAAAAAAAAATTAAGAAACAATTTTTTTTTGTTAATAAAAATTAAATTTAAAAATTTTTTTAGTAACCTTAACGATGAAAGAAGTAACCTTCTTTTAAAAAAGCTACAAACAGCTGATTGTAAATCAGAATTTGTTAGATTTATTTAAATTTAAAGTTTTAGATAATTAACCAAGAATAAAATTTAGTTCTTTAAGCAATAAAAAAGCAAGTACTGTCATAAAAAAAGTACCAATTTTTAAACAAATTTCCTATGATAAATAATAAATTTTTTTTCTTGGAAAATTATTTTTTTTTAATGATTTTTAAAATCAATTTTAAAACTAGGAAAACAAGTACCTCTAGATAAAGGTACTAAGACCAAATAAATGGTACCCAAAAAGGTACCGAAAAAAGGTACCTAAAATAAATTAAAATTTTATAGGAAATCATCTACATTCACTAGCATTGGAAATAATAGCAGAAACAAAAAAAAATACGAAAAAGTAAAATAGTACCAAAATTAAAACATCTTTTATTGTCATTGGAAGTAATATTGAGCAATGTTACTAGCAACAATTAAAACCAGCTCTAAATACGACTAAAAAATCAAAAAGTACCAGAACAGAAATAGTACCAAATAGTACCAAACTCTATATACAAATAAAATGAAAAAATTTACAAGCAAAGGGGAAAAGAAAAAAAGTACTTAAACAAAAATAGTACCAAACTTTTATATACAAAATGTTTCAGCAGAAAGTTTACATCTGTTGAGCTTACGGCATAAATACAAATATCGGATATGACTCTTGATTGAAGACAGGCAGACGAAAACTGAGACCAAAATCAACCACAGCGCTTGAAGTAAACTTAAACAAATTATTTGTTGCGTCCTATTGTTGCTTCCAGCAACCATAAGTCATGAACGACTGTTCTACGCTTTTTAATTGTCCAAGAAACAATTATTCTCATGTGGATTCCAAAAAAAAAAAAAAAAATGGATTTCAATCTTTACGGCCACCAGGTCTAATGGCCCGAAATATTTTTATAATAAGCGGAAGATATTTCATCACAATTCTCTAACCCGTAACCTCGAAATTGAAGGCTGTTTCATGTTTAAACCTTGTACAAAGTGTTCACAAACGTTTTTCTGCTTTAAGCCAGTCTTGAAACTTTATTGAATTGAATTTTAGCGTCGGCAAAATGATTTCTTTTAAAAATTTTCGTTTTATTTTTTTAATTGTTTTTTTTTTTAACAGCAATAGGATTTATTTAATGGTGATTTATATTTTTAAACTATTCTAGAGCCTGGTTGTAATTATGAATGAATTTTAGAATTATTCCCTGCGATTTTCTTAAAGAGAAAATAAATATTTTGAAATGCCTAGAACCGTAAGTTTTTTTGGAATTAATTTTGATTTTAAAAATTAAAACAAAAAATCAAAATATTTTTATTTTTTCTTATTTGAGTTCAACTTAATTCTAGAAAAATATGAGATCCTTTCATGCAATTACTTCTTCACATTCTGGGCCGGCCGAACTGGGGGATGTGAGAAATCCGTATGAAGCAAAATTGTGTTAATTTTTGTAATTTCAACTGTGGGAGGAATACAACAGACTGACTCGTTACAAGATCAATCAGAATATATTCAAAACGATCGTCTACTCAAAGACGCCATTACTTTTGAGCCAATTGGACGTATTTTTATTTAACACTTGAGATTTTCAAGTCGGCTATGCCGTCAACGGTTGCTTAACTAAAAACAATATTAGAAGAGACAGGACGTTGTATTATTCTGCTTGCAATGTAAGGTACATGGAAACCTTACAAGCAGAATAATACAATGTTCTGGTGGCTGTACTTCAATCAATGCCATGAATTCTATTTTGAAATTTTTCCACTGAGTGGGTACTTAATTATTTAATTGATCATTACAACCTTTTAGTCAGGATTGTGACCTAATTTCCCATACCACCCATGTTGTGTGTGTTAATTTTATAAATGAGAGGCTAGGCTTACTGTTTAAAGTCGCCTCCGAATGACAGTTTTTCTGAGAAACTTTTCATTGTAATTTTATTTAATCCCAGACTTTTTGCCAGAAGACTGCTGAAAGGAAGAATTATTACACTACGGTCTCACGTCTAATTAGACAACACCCTACCAGCTAGACTACAACGATATTCTCTCAGCAGTCTTCTGGCAAAAACTTTGGGAGTAAAATAAGAAGATTTTTTTTTCATATTTCGCTTTTAGCTAGTCTGGGGTTTGAATCATAGCCTTAAGTCTAATTAGCCAACACACTACTTGCTGGACGACGGCAACTTCCCCTCACCAGTCTTTTAGCAACTACTCTGGTAGTAAAATAAAATGATCATGAAAAGTTTCTTAAGTAATGTGTCGCCCACTGTAGGTCATGTCACTCATGCATAAAATTAACACACACACATATGGGGTTTGTAATCCTGATTAAAGGGTTGTAATGATCGCTTATGAAAGTTAAGGTTTTTTTTAGCACTTCTGTAGAATAGTTGCGGCTAACTTGTTCGTCTTGCAGAGAGTCTACATTTGTTTAGCATACGGCATGGATACAAATATCGGAAGTGAATCTGGATTGAAGACAGTGAAGGCAAAAACTGAGACAAAAATCAACTAAAATCGCAGTGAAGCAAACTTAAATAAATTATTTGTTACGTCGTTTTATTTCTTGCTGGAACCATAAGCCATAATATTGTTACGTTTTTAACGGTTCACAAGCAATTATTTCATGTTGATCGAAGAATTTCAATCTTTAAGAATACAAACGTAATTTAATAAACTCGCGGAATTGATCTTCAATGGCGTAATAATGCAAATGGAAAAATAAATCTTTAACTAAGAAAAAAAATTTGTCCTTTTCTGGGCTAACGTAGAATATTTTTTGAAAGATTTCATGGACCATTACACTGTCATCACATCATTTGAAAAAATTGAAAAAAATTCACAAAAAATTTTTAAAAATTTAAAAATTTTTTTTTAGAATTTCAACCAAATCAGCATAAATTTTTTTTATTTTAAAAACAGTTTGAGAAGCACATTTAACAAGAATTTTTAAGAAAAAAAAATTTTAATTTAAAGTGTTTGCCGGCCTACCTTTGTGATGAATGAGTTGATTTACTATGTTGGTTCTAATTGTTGCTTGAAATGTAATCCAAAGGTGTTGTTGAATTGAAATTTTTTAAGATTCTTTCTTTTTAATTTAAAACACTTTTTCTTTTTGTAAAAACCATGTGTTCTTTTGTTAATTCACAAACAATTCTATTTTTTTTTTCCTCTTTTAATTCTTTTTTTTTTTAATATTTTTCTTTGATTTTTAATTTTTTTTTTTTTTTTGTTAAAATATCACACTGGTGTTTAATTGTTTAAATTTGTATTTAATTCTTTACATTTTCTTCTTTTATTTTTTTTTTTTTATAATTTTTAAAAAAGATTGGCAAGCTTTTAATAAATTTTTATAAGAGTGCTGGCTTTAAGTAATAAAATTTAAAAAAAAAATTATTTTAATTTTTATTTTTATTTGTTTTTTTTCTTTTGTGTAAGAGCGTTTAAAAGTTTAAAAAATTGTTAATTTTCTGTTTTATTAACTTTTCAATAATTTTTTTTTATTATTTTTTATTATTTATTTAAAAAATGATTAAAGGCTTTAAGACACTTTTTCAATTGCGGCACGTATTGTTTAATTTAATTGAATTTTTTTTTTATTATAATAATTTTTTTTGCATAATTTTTCTTTTATTTTTTTAATAAATTGGCAAGATTTGTGAATATTTTTGCAACACTTTTTAATTTTTTTTCTTTTTATTTTTGTAAAAAATCCACTTAATTTTTATGGCCTTTATTTGAACAATAATTTTCATTTTTCTTGTTAATTTCTCATTTTCTTTTTTTTTTAATTTAAATTTCTTTTACTTTCCACAAATTTTTTTTCGAAGCCTAGTTTTGTTATTTATTGACGAGATTTTTGTTTTAAATTTGTTTATAACAATTATATTGTTGTTGTTCTTTTGTTTTGGTTGTTTTTGTTTTTTTCTTTGAATTTCTAAAAAAATCGAAACGCGTTGCACGCACATTACCCGTCAACGTGCAGTCAACAAATAACGTTTTACACTGAAATTGTGATTTTTCCTCATACAGTAGTACAAAACAGCAGCAACAATAACAACAACAACAACAACAACAACATACAATATCAACCACCAACAAGAGCAACAACACTATGGAAAATAATAAAAAAAAAATCTTCTAAAATCGTTTGTTTCTCTGTTTGTTTGTTTGTTTGTTTGTTTGCTAAAGGCCGTACGTAGCGTAGAGGTAGAGTTGGTATAGTT
Organism: Sarcophaga bullata; assembly: GCA_005959815.1. Lineage (NCBI taxonomy): Eukaryota > Metazoa > Arthropoda > Insecta > Diptera > Sarcophagidae > Sarcophaga > Sarcophaga bullata. The sequence continues at coordinate 15,998 of QOCX01001858.1, read as the reverse complement.
GGTTGTTGTATCTACAGAGTGTGGCATGTAACAACGTTGACGATGATGATGTGGTGTGGTGTGGTGTTGCGTTGTTTTACAATTTCGTTGGAAGGCAAAAACAAAACAAAATCGTCGCGACGAATAACAAAACACTCACTCACTGATGATTTTCAAAAATAAAAAATAAAACTAAAACAGCAACAATAACGTTAACACCAAAAAAAAAGATTGATTTTCCTAAACACTAAGCCACACTATATTACCGACCGCTGCTGCAGTTGTCAGCATCTGATGATCGGAAAGGTAAAAAAACATAAACAATAACAGAGTCTCCTCCATACACTACAATGGCGAGTGTATGTTCGTGTGTTTGTGTTTGTAAGTAGGAAATGCAGTTACTAAGGATGCTGCGTCTGCGTTAACGTTAACACAAGCGTTCTAAACGACTTCATCACTGAACCACAAAGAAAAAACAAATTAAAACGGCTCTTTTCAATTACTTTTCATTCCGTAATTTTTCTCTTAAAAATTTTATTTTCTTTTTCTTGCTTTTATTTTTAATTCTTTTTTTGTATTTTTTTCTTCTATAAAAAACACAAATAAAAAGAAGAAGAAAAACGGAAAACAACAAAAAATTATTCTCTTCTTTACGTTATTTACAGACGCGTACGGTTCTGACGTTGAACCGATACTGCTTTAACAGCCACACAAAATGCTATCAACAGAGGCAACCTTTCTAAATAGAATTCAAAGCAAACAGAAACAGAAACAGAAACAACAACACAACACAACACGTATAGCAGCAGCCCACCACCACCGCTATACGACGTAACACACATACCGTTGCATTCATAAAACTCCAACACTTTGCTAAACAGGCCGAGTAAAAGAAACAACAAGAAACAACACAAGAAAATAAAAACAAAAACAAAAACAAAAACAAAACCACGAATTATACAATAACACCTCTTTTGCTCACAACAATAACGGGGCTCTCTTTAATAAACAAGTTTTTCTCTTTGAAATTTTTATTTTATTCGGTTTGTTGATGGAGTGTGTTGTTGATATGTTGTGCTCTTCTTTTATTATGGGTAACGTTAAAAAAGTACTTTTTCTTTTATGGTAAAGTGGTACTTTTTAAGGCTTAATTTTAATTTTGTTTGCACAAATTATAAACGTATTAATTAAAGATGTAATCAAACGAAATTCATTATTTTAAACCGTAGTTAAATAGGCAGACCTTAAAACCTTTATGTGATCCAGTGGTAAAGTGATTCAATCAGCTTTTGATGACCTATTGTTAGGTTAGGTTAAGTTAACGGGTAGCTTGCTGTCCACAGGCAAGTTCACTCGGTGGTCATATGGCCCTTTGTGTTACCCAGTGTGAGGTAAGCCATCTTGTCATGATCCATTAGTGGTGGCTTTGAACCGCTCCAAGCTCCAGAAGAAACCGCACTTTCGCCACCATACCCATAGCGTGTAAATCAATACGGAAAAATGTGTCAAAAATGTTTGGGACACTTTTGGCCAATTTAAGAGAAAGCTTATGTTCTAATCTAATTTGCCCCTTGGTAACAGGGAAGATTGTACACAGGCTAATGGCTGAGATTGTCTATTGTAGTAGCTTTTAAGATAAGGAAAAAGTGTGGAGAGTTAGTCACAAACGTTAGAAATCAACACACCAGGATTGATCTTAAACGACAGCTCCAGAATGTCGTGGTTTGGTCCAGTGAAGTATTTTAGAATGTTCGATTCTCGTTACATACTGGTGTGCTAAACATAGAAATGTGGGAACTTTTTTGCAATTCAATTCTAAGGAGTTAAAATCTCCAAACAAGATAGACGAGTTACCCGCAATTTTCAATTTTATTACTTTACTTACTTAATTGGTCATTACAGCCAGGTTTGCGATATAGTTTCTCACATTACGCACATTCGGCATGTTAGGCGGGAGCTTCAGCTTAAAGTGGACTACGCCTGACAGATTTTTGAGGAACTTTTCATGGCAATTTTTATTTACTCTTAGAGCTTTTGCCCGAAAACTACGCCGAAATATTTGTTTCATATTTCGTTTTGTTCCAGATGTCTAAGCCACAGGTTTAACCTCGTGTTCTCGTCTAATAAGTCCACACACAGCCTACTAGACTACGGTGACTACATTTTCTGAGATAAAGTTAGTAAATATCCCCGGTTATTTGTAGTCGATTAACAAAAGATAGAGCCACGTTTACTGCAACACTTGAAATAAATTTTGTACCCTTAAATATGGTGAATATAAACAAAATCTTGAATATTTAGATTGTACGTAGAACCTATAGCTTTGATTACCTCACTTGAGCACACATAATGGCCAGTTGTAAAGCCACAGGTAAGTCCAGTCCCTGTAATAATCGAATACCCCGCAACTAATCGATGAAGTGGGGCAACATAGTGGCTGCCTATTAACTAAAACAATCTTTAAACCTTTTTCAAAGATTCTTAATTAAAAAAGAATGTCCTGGTAAAGGAATAGTGTGCTAGACTATTAGCGTGAAAGTCCTGGGTTCGATTCCCACCATAGGCTCTAGTCTGTTACACTACACCAAGCATATGATCGGAGTTACCCAGAGCGTATAAAATTAAATATAATTTGTAGCTTTATTGTAATTAAAAAATAAAAATTTAAAAAAAATTTAAAAAAAAACGTAAAATTACTATAATTTTCCCAAACATTACCTCTTTAGTACCAAAGCATCCCTTAAAATTCGGTTCTTTCCAAGCACAACACAAATACCAACTCTATTGCACATCAAAACAATGAAAATTCTCTTAAAAACTTACTCAATTGGTGTTGACTCTCTTACAATATGTTGTACTCTTTAATTTGTACAAATTTCGGCATAAAACAACAACAATAGCAACTCCATTCATTTCATGGTTGAATGAAACCACGTGCACAATAATAATAATTTTCATACAAATTGTTTTGTATTTGCCTTCGTCGTATATTTTTTTTTGTTTTCGTTTCGGTTGTTGCGCTGTTATATTTGCCTCTGCTAAAAAGTTGTTCACATCCATGCATACATAGAAGAGACTCTTCAAGACTCGTTGTATGCATGTCGTACGTCGTATTTCATTTTGTTATTTTATGACCAGTTTGTCAGGCTCATAGTTTATTGACAACAACAACAACAACAAAACAACAATATTTATCTCTTTTATCTCTATTCTGCTCTTTTTCGTCTTGCTTTTTTTTGTAATTTTTTTTGCTTATATTCGTTATCTACGATACCAACCGAAACAAGAAGAAAAAAAAAATAAACAAATGGGGAGCACAAAATTGTATTAAAAACAGCAACAATAACAATATGAATGAATAAATGGTACTACAACTACACTATCGTAGTTGAAGTGTTTATATTGTGTAGGTGCGTGTGTGTGTGTTTGTGATTTTGGTTCATTTCTGCGTGGGTTTCGTTGATTATTTTTTTGGTTTTTTTTTGCTTCTAATTGCACTCCAGCCATATGCCAATGAGATCGCAGTGTTTTTTTCTTTTGTGTTCATGGTTTTGTTTTTTTGTTGTTGTCTTTTTCATCGTTGGCGGTGTAGTCGTGGGTTATTGTTGTTTTATCTCATCTTATGAGACTGTAGGCGCCTCCTACTTTTTTATTGTTTTTTTTTCTGTTTTTTTTTTCGAATTTCTTTCTTTTTTTTCGGTTTATTTTCGTTGATGATGTTTTAATTCGCTGTTCTCGCTCTCTTTGTGTTTGTTACTGTTATTTGTTGTTATTGTGTTGTGTATGAATATCGTGTTGCTGTTGTATGCGTTTGTTTTTTATTTATGCAGGCGTTAATGGCATCATTCACAAGGGCTACTTGATTTTTAATGAAATTTTTTTCGTTTTTTTTGATTTCACGATTTCAGTTATTGAAGCGAACTTTTTTTTTTGTTTAATACCGTGTTGTGGTTTGAAATGCAAATTGTCCACCTCAACACAGATTTCTTATTTATTTTTTAAAAATTTTTTGTTGTTTTGTTTTGTTTGTTTAAAAGTGTGATAAAATTTATTAGTTTTTGTATGTGAAGTTGGTTTTAAAAAGAAAAAAGATAAACACGGCGGTGTCAAATTAAAATTAAAATTTTCATTTCAAATTCAATTTTGCAAGCATTGACTACAGCACAGTGGCCATGCAAAATAAATTATTGTTAGACCCTAAACTGTCTTTAAATTGCTAGGACATTATCCCTCATTGAGGTAGGAAAAACTTGTCTTTTTGAGGTTGTTTTTGAATACTATTTTGCACATTGCGGTAGGTACCTATCTGAGCAATATGTTGACGGTACTCTCAAAAAAGTCAGACTTCGCCAAATTCTATAATCTTGTTGATCAATAGAAGACATCAACGAAACGTGAAATAATTTTTATTTTATAATTGGAACTCCACATGCAAAAACGCCAAAAGTCGATCATTTTGTATGACTTGTGGCACCGGATTGTTGAACGTTCAGTTCATAATCTTCAATGGGAGACAAAAAAATGTGGTTATCATGTGGTTATCATTTCTCTGCTGAGACTGCAATGTTACTGCCGTTGTCAGTTGCAGAAAAATACGACCCAGCAACACCTAAGCACCATAATGCGCTGAAAATAGTCACTTTTCTCTTATGTAGTGACTTTCGCAATCATTTCTGGATCCTTAAAGCCTAATATACGACAATTTATGCTTGTTAGTGCACTCACCAACTGAAAAATAAGCTTCACTGCTGCAGAAAATTTTGTTTCTAAAAATCCGTATTCAAATCTGTGCATTATTTCACACTTCAAAAGACTTACTGTTCGGAACTATGAATAACTATAAGTTGATTCATTCCATTACCGGAACGGATCAGGTGGAGCCTCATATTCCATTATTTTAAGTAAAAAGTTCCATTTTATTTGAAATATAAAATATATAATATATAACTTACAATTTGAATTCTAGAACTATATTCTTTTAGTTCTTAACACATATATAATTTGATATCTCGAATTTGAGAATTGTATAATTTTCTAAATGCAAAATTGGTATCCCACTGCGCATGTATTTTTTGCGAAATATATTATTTCGTATACTTAATAGACTTAATCTATTAATTTAACTTTAGTATATTAATCTGTACCAAAAAATATGAGAATTATTCTATTATCAGTGTTCTTTCTTTTATGAAAAATATATTACAAAAAATCTTTGTTGTTTATTATCCCTCTTTAAAAAATTGAATGTTTTGTCAACAAAATAATTGATATGTACTCTATTAGGTATGATTTCTATGTTAATATGAAAATAAGTCAAGATGAATTGAAGACAAGATAAAGTAAGTCGGTCCCAATTACGTCTATTAGAGAGACCAAACATATGCGCCTGACCCCCACACAAAACAGGTATAAAAATTTATGCGATATTATAATGGCTATTGAAGGGTAAGTGGTTAAAGAAAAAAAACGAAACGAAATTATTACGAAAAAAGTTGATGTCATATTCACATTTTCTATCGTAATTTTTAACATTCTTATTTTATTTCAGCTTCAATAATCATATTTTTTAAGCTAAGCAGTTGAGAGTTTGGTCTGTTATAACAAGTTCTAGATCGTAAGAGTTGCCATTTGGCATTACATAGGAATAAAGTCCTCAGTAAAAATGTGCCGGATTGTTGTGGATGGTTGTGGCGTTAAGGAAATTACTCATTTGAGTTCTAATATTTCCACAAGCTATGTTGGCACTTGGAGATTTTATTGGGCGGTGGCTCTTCTTAGCTGTTTGATATCTTTCATCTTAAATGCCACTTATTTTGTGAAAGGTTTGCCCATTAATAACGGAAGAAGGCTTAAAAATATTTAAAACTCATTAAAAAGTGATGATGTGGCTAATTTTTAGGCAATACGAGGTCATCATAATCGAGTTACTGAGAAGGCAAAGAAATTGGAAGAGACTTGAAGCATTACTGAAGTGAACCGATCTATGCATCGTGGGCATGCACACGCTACCAAAAATTTCCATTTTGTTTATGAAAGTGTGGCAGATAATCCAAATATCTCGATTATACAGCATTCCCACCAATTAAGCCCCTTTGACGGCTTACTATGGCGTATTTTGTAATTGGAATTGTACTTCCATTCGTATAAAGTTCAACACACGCAACAGTTAAACCCGGCTGATCGTTCAGAATATGGCAGATATGCTGATTCAGTGCTAATGCAACGGGTTCTCAATGCTGATTTTTCGGACAAAATTTTCTCACTCGGTACTTAAACCAGGCAGCAAAATTGTCGCATATTAGGCTTGTAAAAGCTAGATATGCCTATGGAAAATTCATTGCATTTAGAAAAGTACATGTTTAGCGCACAATATAGCCCTTAGGAGCCACTGCTGCTGGGAGAACCCAGATATGATTATGGAAAGGACATTACATTTCGAAAAGTAACTGTTTGGACTCAATTTAGCCCGCAGGTATCATTCGTCCGTGTTTTTTTGGATATAAAAGAAAAACATTCGTGAAGTTATTGTCGAGATAATGCCTGAAATCTGCAAAAAAAAGTCGTCAGAAGAATACATCACTGCAACCAATTTAGAGGCGGAAATTTAAATGAAATTTTATTTCCTTGAAGACGCCGTCGTCTAGTAGATAGTGGTATGGCTTTTTAGAAGCAAGGCTGTGGTTAAAACCCCAGCTCAGACATCTTGAATAAAACGAAACTTAGGTGTCTTCCACTCAGCAGTCATCTGACGAAACAAAATCTGAGAGCAAGAAACATTTACCAATTTGCCATGAAAAGTTTCTTAAAAAATCTGTCATTCGAAGATAACTTAGGTCCTGTCTCTCATGTACAAAATGAACACTCTTAACATAGGTAGTGTGAAAGATAGGTTGTAATCCAGACTAAGTTAAAATTTCATTTAAAATAAAAAAGTTCCAAGCGATCAAAAGAATCATAGCTTAATGTGTGTTTTATTCAATTTTACTTTTGAAACCGATAAAAGGATAACCCTTTAGATTTTAGTATTTTTAATATCACTTGCTACTGATTGTTGTTTCCAGTTTTCATTAAAACTCGTACACTTGAAAAGTTACATTTTCTAGGCATATCTTAAAAATAACTAAATTCTACTCCTTTTATAACAATATGGCAACACTAACTAATTTTACTGTTAATTTTAGTTCAACTAAAGCAATAATTTTAAGAATTTTCTTCGATTAATTATGAAAGGAAATGATTTTTTTTATCATATTTTATGACAGAAATGTAACGTTTTAAAATTACATTAAAACACCTGCTACGAATAAATACGTCGCCGCAAATAAAAATTCAATTTAAACGCACGACTACTAAATCTCTCCACACACAACCATAACCTTTGAGGCCTTTCAAAGGAATAACAGGCTACAGAAACAACAGACAAAAAATGTTGCTTCTAAAAACGAATATTCTATCCGTTTTTCTAGATGAATTATCCATTAAAGAGCATAAAATAACACTCTTAATATTGGGAAATACAATCTTAAAAAATCTCTTCATAAATTTATTCTAAAAGAGAGCCACTGACACAACCGTAAATGCAATTTGTTTAGAAAAACAAAAAGAACGAAATAAAAAACAACAACAAACAGTAGCAGATATCCCTCATGAAATTTCTTTACCTTTTGCTTTTACAATGAACTTGAAATTTCATGTACAAAACAAAAAACAGCCAAGCAGTACTTGCATTAAAGAGAGTACCGTACTCGTGTAATTCTCTGAAAGAGAATAATTTTTGTGTTTCCTCATATTACGATAAAAGTACGGTTGGCGTGTAGTGTGTGTTTTGGTATGTGTGTTGGTGTACAATAAAATAACCCAAAATATAACAACAACTATACGGTTGGCCAAGAGTTAAATAAAAAAGAAAAACAAAATTTTTGCTTTTTCTCTTGCATTCCCATACATTCATTTGCTTGCTCACTTACTCACACATACATTCCTATACAGTTTAGCACCAACTAGAGAAATTCGCGTGAGTGTTCACAGCAATCATATATGGGTGTGTGTAAGTGTTGGTAAATAGTGGGCAGGGTATAAAACAAACGATTATGTTTGTGTGCAACGCGAATACGCGATTCGTATATAAATTGTTGTTATTACAGTGGAGTGAGTGAACGAGTGAGTGGTGTGTGAGTGTGTGTATTTTTGTTATTGTTTTTGGTATTGCTTTGCTGGCTGGCTTCGTAAACAAATTGTAAACACAGTGGGTGCGATTGACGATAAAATTGGAATTTTGAAAGGCGTCAACAGGTTCCAATGAAATTGGAAATATTTACTATGGTCCGTACGTACGTATGTAGGGAATTGAAACGTAAACAAATCTGTTCTTTGGCCTTAATGTTGAACATTCCTGAGTTAAGAAACATTTTAAAGGTTTTCAAACGCAGATATCGGGATAAAAAATTTATATTGTGATTTTGATTTTTGGCGGAAAGTTTATTTTTCCAATTTTTCGTCTTCTTTTGATGATTTTGACAGTTTCTCCAATTAAGAAAGTAACCTGACAATCAGTATTCAAATGTTAAATCGGTTTTAAAAAATTATTATAAGCAGGGCTGGCCCGAAATTAATCAATTAATCGATTCTAGTTGTATTGCAGCCTGGGCTGGCCTGAAACTAATCGATTGCAGCTGTAGTTTCTATTCTTGGCTACTCAAGTTGTCTGAGTTATCTCAGTCCAAGGTTGCTGCGTCGTATATCCACGTATTTTAACTTAAAATTTCATGCCTAAGCGAATGTGTTCTCTATGTTTTGATTTTGACTGCAGCAGAGCCTTTCAAGTAGTTTTTGACCATATTCCCTTCAAATTTCATTCAGTGTCTCTGCAATAAATTATGGAATCTTGGTTTTAAATTCTCTAGCCTTAGAGGATTATCTGTGTGGGCACGGTGTTTGACAAAGCTTGGTGAAAAAATGTCTAACGACGTCAAATCGCATGGTATTGGTTGTCAATTAATGCCACCAAAATATGAAATTACTTCTCTTTGAAAATTTATCATCAAAAAAAAAAAAAAAAAAGGCCGAAATGTGCCGTGTTGTGTGGCGCTTCGCCTCCAGTTTACAATTTTTAATAGCAGATCAGACAAAGTCAATTTTCATAAGATCTTAGTGCTTTGGTTTGATGGTAAAGCGTGTTAAGGGATAATTTTCGAAAAGAGAATACGGCCCAATGACATCTAACATCCACTAAATCATCACTTTTTCCGAACAAAATGACTTTTGCACAATCACTTATGGGTTCACAGATGTTCATTCTGCTTGCGGGTGAGCTCCAGCGGTAAAGTATATTTTCTTGCGCCCAATCAATCTATATACGACATTACGAATGGCTCGCAATCATTATTTAATGAGCGAGTTGGAATTTAAACAGTTTAAGATGTAAATCCCAGTGCAAAATACGCAATGAGCAAATTCGAATTATGTGCCACACTTTCTCTAACAGAAGCAATATTTTTGTCAATGCTTATATTTTGATAATGTACAGGCCTTACCACATCTGGTTGAAGTGCTTGGCAACAAGCAATCCAGGTTCGAATCTGGACAAAGTGGTCAATATTTTTGCCATGATTTTAGAAAAATAAAGAGATTTGAATCTTGAGCAGGAAAGAAAGACTTAATGAGTAAAGTTCCTCACTATTGCACCCAATGCGACAAGCCAAGAGATTTTCACAGAAGGAGAAGTCATCCTAAAATCTGCTGCAGTAGATCTGCAGCTGGTAAAACTTGATTAATAATTTTGAAGCAAAGTAAGGTGATAGGATGGAATAGTTCTTATGTGATAAGCATTATGCTCAAAAGATCGTTTTCGAGAGGTGAAAACAAAAGATTTCACGTCTACATGATTAGCCATTTGATAGAAAAGGGGTGGTAAACGGCATAAAACACAGTTGGTTGGTATACCAAAAACAATTTGAACAACAGGAAGAAGAAAAAGGTAACAACAGACTTAAAGAATGGGGTGGCATGTTCGCCCTATTCTTAGAATGTAGGCTCAGCTTAGACAGCCATCATCCATCATCATCCCTCTGTTGAAGGCAGAAGAAATGCATTGAAGGAAACAATGGTTTTAGGCTTCTTCGTTTTGTGCTTGTGTTTGTGTTCTCTTAACTGCAGATTTGTTTTCTTGACTCTTGTTCTCTTAACTCAAGAAAGTGAAAGTTCTTTAAATAAATTTGTTTTTGAATCCACAAACTTATTCAATTGCTTACTTACTTACGACTTGGTTAATACAACCCTTCAAGCAGGATTAAGACATAGTTTCACACTCCATCCACGTTGTGTGTGTCAGTTTTATTCATAGGTGGCAGGACCTAAAGTTTACAGTCAACTTCAAACGTCAGATTTTTTTGAGCAACTTCCCATGATAATTTTATTTATTCCCACAGGATTTTATCAGCAGACTACTGAGAGGATGATGCCTAAGAAATATTTGTTTTCATATTTCGTTTTATTTGAGACGTCTGAACTATGGTTGGAACCAGGGTCTCACGTCTAATAAACCAACATAATACCTACTAGACAATGGCGACATACCAATTGCTTACCAACAAAGTTTTTCGCGTAAAGTTGGCTTCGATCCTAGATAATCGTAACAGTTTGTAGATATGTTTTCTCCAATTTATTTACTATTTTGCTCCACTGTGCTCCACCATTATTGTATAAACATTGTTTAACGTAAAAAGACAATGAATATTGTATTGTATTAGCAACTTTATTATTATTATTATTGTTGTTGTTGTTGCTATTTTTATAAGCAATTTTATTGAATATTTCTTTCATTTTCAAAATCACTTCTGTTTGTCTGTCTGCCTTTCTAGTTTGTTTTTGTTAAACGTTTGCCTTACATTGTTAAACAATAAATAATAAGAGACAGACAAGCCACGAAAGTATGTCGAGATGCGCAAATGGTTTTGCTAAGCGTTTCTTGTGTGTAAGTGGTAAATGGAGGTGGTAACAAACCATGAATCATGAATCACAAAACTTAAGCGCGTGTTAACTACTAGCACAGCGATTAAGCAACTGCGGCTTAGGCTGCGATTTTGTTCAGTTTCGGTGAAGGAAACTGTGTTGCCATACATGAATGCCTTCATGTTCAGTATTATTTTCAAAATGTACGGTGCTGGAGCAACGGAAATTTTAATTTTTATTCATTGGATCACGACGACAGTTTGAAATGGAAGATACCCGTTGCCCTACATGGATGCCTCGAAACATGCGATGGACGGGACTGGGTCTCTATGCAGAAGAACCAAACTTTACCTCCGGCTTACATACATAATTGGCCATTACAACCCTTCAGTCAGGATTACGACCTAGCTTCTCACACCACTTATGTTGTGTGTGTTAATTTTATACATGAGTATCGGGACCTACAGTTTAAAGTCGACTCCGAACGACAGATTTTTTTGAGAAGCTTTTCATGGCAATTTGATTTTGTCTCAGAGTTTTTGCCAGAAATCTGCTGAGAGGAAGTCGCCGAAGAATATTTTTTCATATTTCGTTTTTGATGACTGACCGGGAATACGAGCCCTGTCCTTTTGTCTAATAACCCAACACACTACCTACTAGACTACGGCGACCAGTTACATCCGGCTTGCGGATCATAATAAGGGGTTTCAAGCGATCTGGAATTATATGATCTGGGCTAGTAATCATTTGGTAAGCTTGACGTTGAGGAATTTAAATATCTTTACGGAAAGTCGCCGTAGTCTAGTCGCCGTAGTCTAGTACTAGTCTAGTAGGTAGTGCTATCAGGAATATTATGATCGGGGTTGGTGATCATCAGGTTAGCCTGACGTTGAGGAATTTAAATATTTTCATGGAAAATCGCCGTAGTCTAGAAGCCGTAGTCTAGTACTAGTCGCCGTAGTCTAGTAGGTAGCGTGTTGGCTTATTAGACATGAGGTTACGATTCGAATCCCAGCTCAGGCGTCTCCAACAAAAACGAAAAAATAAAAAATATTTCTCCGGCGACTTTCTTTCAACAGATTTCAAGTAAAAAATCTGCAACATGAAAAGTTTCTTAAAACGTCTGTCATTCAGAGTCGACTTTAAAACTGTAGGTCCCACCACTCATGTATAAAATTAACACACACAACATAAATGGTGTGAGAAACTAGGTCGTAATCCTGACTAGTACTAAGAGCAAGTCGCCGAAGTAATATTTGTTCAGATTCTGTTGTGTTATAGATATCTGATCTGGGGTTTGAACTCACGACCACTCCTGTATAAAATTAGCACACACGACATAAATGGTGTGAGAAACTAGCTCGTAATCCTGACTAGTGCTGAGAGGAAGTCGACGAAGTAATATTTGCTCAGATTCTGTAGATGTCTGATCTGGGAGTTTGAACCCTGGCCTCACACCTTATAAGCCAATATACTACCTACTAGACTACGGCGAATTCACTGATACTGGTACCATGAACAAGTGCTTGCTCTTGATTAGGCATCATAGGCCTCTTAGCAATGCATGCACATTTCCCAAGCTTACGTTTTATAGTTTTTTCAAACTCAACTGTACTTTTAACGTGCTGAACATGTGCTTTAAAAGAAATCTTTTTTCAAATTTCTTTCTCCTCGTAATTAATCAATTTGGACAATTAACTTCGTTTTCATTAAGGTTCTTATGTATTCCCTTTAAAAAAAAAAGGAAAAATTAAATAGAAATCAACGTGAAGGCTACCCTCCTCTGTATAGGAATTCTTAAAATCAAAAACAGCGGCATTAAACAGGACATGGAGATGTTAATGCCTTCAGGGTGTAGAAAATTAAAAAGTCTACGAATTTCTTTAAAAAAAAAACAAGAAATTTTAAGAACCCTCAAAAAGAAATAAAAAGATTGAATGAATAGCAGAGAATCACAGTCAAAATAAATAATAAAAAATCACGTTTTAAATAAAAGCGCAGGCGCAAAGGCTGCTTTACGAAGGAAATCTACCACCCCATCAATGTTGTGTGAAGCCTAAGGATTTAAAAACAAAAACAAAAAATCTCCTGGAAGTGCATTTCATTCTCTGTTTAAAATAAAAGAAAAGAAAACAAATGTGCAGTTAAGAGAACACAAACACAAGCACAAAACGAAGAAGCCAAAAGCATTGTTTTCTTCAATGCACTTCTTCTGCCTTCAACAGAGGGATGATGATGATGATGGATGATGGCTGTGTGAGCTGAGCCTACTACATTCGAAAATAGGGCGAACATGCCACCCCATCTTTAAGTCTGCTGTTACCTTTTTCTTCTTCTTTGTGTTGTTGTTCAAATTGTTTTTGGTATACCAACCAACTGTGTTTTCTACCGTTTACCACCCCTTTTCTATCAATGGCAAAATCCCGAAGACGTGAAATCTTTTGTTTTCACCTCTCGAAAACGATCTTTCGCGCATAACAAAAAAAAAAACAAAAAATCTTCTCTTTGGCATGTCATTCTGGCTGCTGCTCTTGTTTCTGCTGTGATTCCCGCCAAAAAATGTTACGGGGGTTGCTATACTTCTCTGCACACATAGTAGATGAGGTGGTGGAAGAGGGTGATGCATGTCTTTTGTTTGTACCTCAAACGACAACAACAATTAAACATTGTTGGACTTCCTTTATGAACACAAAAAACTGTTACTTCCAAAAGCAAAAACCGTGGGAAGATTTTGTCCTTAACGAAAACGACGTGATTTTTCTTAATACCGGAATTTATTTGTTATTGTTGTTGTTGTTGTTGTTGTTGGTGACTTTAATAAAAAAAAAAACGGAAAAGCTGCGTTGCATTACGTTACCCACCAACAGCGGTACATCTGCGTTTTCTCAATGAAAGTAAAAAAAGAAGTTTAAGAAATAATGTTGGTGGGGTGGGTTTCGGTTTGTTATACGCTTCAACGCCATAGGTGGCACGCTATAAGGTATAGTAAAAGGCAGTTCAATAGTTTTGCTAATAGAAAAGAAAAATTTCCTTGGAAAGTTCAGTAAAAGCACGAGGACATCAGAATAAAGAAAATAAGGGAAATAGGTGACGAAGAGACAAGCTAGGAAGCTGGAAATGAGTATCGTGAGCCAGCAATTGTAGCATTTGCAAATTTTGCTTTCTCTTATTCTGTTCCAATAAATTTAATAGTGCGAAGCACCACTAAGACGCCATAGAATAGTAGGTACTGTGTTGCCGTATTAGTCGTAAGATCAAGGTCTAAGCCTCAGGCGACTTCCTCTCAGCCGATTTTAGGCAAAAAATCTGAGAGTAAAAATAAATTTGCCATGAAAAGTTTCTCCAAAAATCTGTTGTTCATGGCCGGCTTTAAACTGTCTGTAAGAAGTTAGGTCATAATCCAGACTGATGGGTTGTAATGGCCAATTATGTATGGACGTATGTAAGCTGCACTATCTGGCAAACAAGTTATGAAAAATCTCGTTGAAGCAGTAAGCTAGTGACAGTCGTTTTATCAGTACAAAAAAATTATTTTAATCACTTGAGTGTGACTAAGATGCTATGAGGAACACACGAATTCACAAACTCATGAACCGAATTTGGATTAGCGAGTATCTGCTGTACATTCCAAATCGAACCTTCATGATACAAGTTGGAATACTTATGATAATGTTAAGTGAAAAGTTTTAGAGTCAAATTACAACCAATTGGCGGCTCTGAAATGTTACATATACAGTGAGCGTCAAAAGAAAAAAAAATTAAAAAAATTTATACAATAATTAATTACCGTTATTTTTATTTTAAAATTATTTCAAAGGCAATTGGTAAAATGTGAAAACAAAAAAAAAAAAATTATAAAAAATTTCGAAATATTTTCAAATTTTTTCGGGCACTTTCCTTTAGAAAGAGAACATGGGTTTGGTGATTGTTAGAATTTTTGTCCATAGTGTAAAGTTTCTTTTGATGCTCATTGCAACTTCAACGATAAGGTAGTCGTTCACCTTATTTCGATAGTGACTTGCCTGAAAATAGCAGCCTTAATGAGACAATGGTCCATGATGCTCACGATTGTTGCTGAAAATATTTGTCACATATGAGGTCCATGAAAGGAACGTTAAGATATTGTGGCAAAAAGTTATCGAACAGAAGTGGACCAATTTTACCCATATGTGCCGCTTAATTGATATCGAATCCAATAAGGAAATGACGAACTTATTACCACTACACCTAAATAATTAATTAAAGATTCTGCAAACCGTATTGCACAATTATGTATCAAGTAATCGTTTTTGATTTTTTTTTATTCCTTTTTTATTTGATTTTTCTTTGTAAACAATTCACAATTAACAGTTTAATTGAATAGATTTTTTTGTTTTTTTTTTCATACTGAATGCCTGATCATAGTAAACGCACAGGTGCTTAGTTTTTAATTAAATTTGAAAATGATTGAAATTTAATACCAAATGATAACATTCATCTGAAAAATGTAGAAAGAAAAAAATAAAAAAAATTAAGAATCATTTTTAATTTCTTTTTTAATTTTTTTATTTGTAAATTTTATCATAATCTTTATTAAATTTAGTTTTCCGTCTTCTTTTAGTTTTTTTTTACTCGTAAGTTTAAAACCCTTTTAGAATGTACCTTAAAACACGTAAAATATCATCTTAGCATTGCTAAATTTTGCCTTCTTTCTTAATCCCCCACAGTAAATTTGTTGTATTTGATGCATTATTTATTCTGAGGGGCAAGACATGTCATACACAACATAATTGGTCATTACAACCCTTCAGCCTTGCTTTTCACACCACTTATGTTGTGTTGTGTCATGTATAAAACATAAGTGGTGGGGCCCAAAGTTTTAAACACAACTCCGAACGATAGATTATTGAAAAATTTTTCATGCTATTAAATTTATTGGAACAGAATAAGAGAAAGCAAGATTTGCAAATACTGTAATTGCTGGCTCATGATACTCATTTCCAGCTTCCTAGCTTGTCCCTTCATCACCTATTTTCCTGATTTTCTTTATTCTGATGTCTCCTTTAATTACACAAAAAAATGGTTGATAA